>WIPJ01000946.1:375729-386768 GCA_018155075.1 Cassiopea andromeda
TCACAACAAAGCTGAGATAAATTTTATTGTGTCCTTGCACCTATCTCTTATATTGCAATTCCTTATATTTGTTGACGAAAAAAGCTTATGTTCGTGCACCAAACACCGCTTATTTTCTACAGCTATAGCGATGGCCTAATTAAGATCTCGTTCCAGAGTCGTGCAGTGCCAGAAAACAAGCACTATCGAGGCGTTCGCTGGGAAGCAGCACGATGTCTGAATCAATCAGCGATTTTAGGTTGAGCTACAATCACGGGGGGCATGGGGAGGCATATGTCCCCCCACTTTTTGCCAAGATGGTTCTTGGGACTTCTTTAAAATTGATGCGAAAACAATTGATATGGGGGAATCTTCAGAGAAGTAGAGGGCGTGACCAAAAAATTTTCATTTATGCCCCCACTTTATAACCCTGGCCACTCCCCTGGTTATAATCATAGTATGAACTGTTTTACATACAAAAATAGTTTGCACATGATGCCTGAATGAGTCTCACCTTGCAAGTTCTGAGGCTGTGTTGTGCCAGAAATTGCTGGCACGGTACGGCTCTATGACGACACTATACTAAGGCCTATGCATTTTAAGAACTAGTTCCTACGATGAGCCATGGATGACCCGAACCTATTACAGCATTGGTTCAGCAATGGCACAGCAGCTTCGGATGAGCCATTGTTGAACCGCTGAATTGCGTGAGTGTGGCTCGAGCCGATGTGTTTCTGTGGTTTCATACGCTGAAGCCAAGAAGAACTTAAACCACTCAAATTGCTAAATGCATTGGTTCAGGTCATCTACGGCTCATCGCATGAACTAGCTCTAACTGAGCAAGCACCTATACTAGAAGTACATCTCTACCTAATGTTCCCAAAACACCTCGAAGTAATTTCGTACATTCTCAACGCATTTACTAGGAAAGTTGCAATCCCATTCTATGCACATTTCCTGTGTACTTCTGTGATGCCTAGATAAATGTTTCCCAGCCTAGGGGGAAGTCTAGTATTTAACAGGAGGAAATGAAAGCTACCATCATCAATCACAAAAAATAATGAATAAAATATCACTATAATGGATACTACATTGAAGTCAATTGATGCCACCCATTGCTGATCCAAGGTGCGTAGTACCAGCGTAATGTGGCAAGGGGGGCATCGCTTTCTTTATATTGTAGTCAAGGGAGAACAGCAAGGGCAAGGTTTGGAAGCATGAGCCTAGAAAGTGTGGACAAGAAGTTCTTCTGAGCTCGTTCACTTGACTCTTATTTGTTCTTCCTGCTTCTTATGGGCAAGTTTAAAGCCTCGTTTTTCTAGGCCGTCCGGTAACTCTCCTCATCTTTAACTTTGCTGATGACTCTAGCCAAGGTCAAAGTAACGAGAATTGCTTGGCTCGTCGACGTAATCTGTTTACATGTCAACTCCATTTTCTTTTTCTGATGTCTTAATTATGTCTAATGATCTTTATCCTCAATCCTAATCAACGCATTAATGTCATTCTGAAGGATTCGTTTATATTATCATAACGAATCAAAGCTGCGACAATCGTTACCATCTGCTAGATAACTGAATATTTGCCCCCGATTTCCAACTTCAGATTCAAGCAAGCTTTTTGGTGTAAGCTCGCATCTGCATTAAGATAGTAAGGCCACGAAGCTTCACAAATGAAAATGCAAATACACTTTGAAGCCCACGAGGGTAGTGGCGGCGACACAGGGGACTGGGAACACGTCGCCCGCCAGCCATCGCCAAGATCAATTTTCTAATTTTTCAAAAATGAGAAATGTTAAAGCTGAGGCGAGGGACCTCTAGCGAGATGTTGAAATAAGTGTGGCATCCAAATCGCATTGCTATTTTATAACTTGTGTTTATAGTCTGCCTTAAGTCCCTACTCGTCTAGTTAAGGTAAAATCTTGCGCACAGCTTGATCATCTACACAAAAATTCAATCTCTACAGGATGAAAGATGAGAAATACTTACCCGTCCTCCAACATAAATGGGGATTCCGATCATCATGGCGGGTAAGACGACACTGGCAGCCAATGCAATGCCAACTGGAGCGCCTATCAGTGTTCCCATCTGCCATAGCACCTTCTTCTTGCGACTCCAAGGCTTCTTACCCCAAAATGTACACCCTGACGGACTGGGAAAAAAGATGAGAACCCATCAGAAAATGTCATCAAAGTCTAGATGAGTAACAATAACATGCAACTGAAAAATACATAGGAACACAAATAGATCTATCCTGGGGGAATAAGCAATGTACCATCACCTGGCTCACTATTCACAGACAAAAACCTAATATTAAAGAACAGTAGAATCTGAGAATAGTAGATGGTTTACTACTTCCAGAAGTACTTTTCTTCCAAAAAAATAACTTGATTTGTAATCGAACGACATTTATGAACAAAAGAGAAAGTGAACGATTGAATGAATGACTGAATAAATGAATGAATGAATGAATGAAAGATTAATGGATAGATGGATGAATGAACAGCACGGCGAATAAATAAATGAATGATTGGATGGAATGGATGAGTGAATGAATGAATTAATTAATTGAATGAAAATAGGAATATACTCAAAACAATGCAATATCGCACCCTTGTCTTTCTAGTGATGTTTCCTTACCTATCATGCTAAAAAATATTTATCAAACTTATCTCAGAACAAAAATCAAATTTGACACTAAAAATATATGCCAAAACTTTTAGCAGAGTCTATGTAACTGCATCATATCCAAATTGTGAGCATATGGATAAATAACGTCCGTTTCCCCAGCCTACTAATCTTTGTTTTGTTCCAAATATACTGGTACAATAAGTGCACTGCAAAAACCAAAGAGTTGTCCTCTCAAATACTCGCTTTGCATTTCAAAATATTTTAGCTGAAGCAAAGCTCTCACTCTAACCAATCACAGTAAAGCATTCTCAAAGGCTCTCAATATGATTGGCTAAAGTGCAAAGACTATTTATTCTTTGAGCATTTCTATTGCAGCTTGAATTGCAGCTTTTTCCGTAAAAACAATTGTATCATCGTTCCCGGAGAAACTGAGAAACTACATGAATAGTGATCATCACACAACATGAAGAGCAATTTATAGATACACAAACAGTTAATTGCTGCATTGTTCCAAGCCTGTAATTTGTTAAGAAGCAGACTAGCCGTGCATTGATTTCATAGGCTTTGCTGAATGCAAACTTGTGCCCCAAAATTGTACGTGGGCATTGCAAAATGACGACAGATCCAGTTTGCAGTAAAAGTTTCACAAACTAATCATCAACATAGTTTTATGTTAAGTTTGTTTCTATTTCAAGCAACAAGAATAGGCACAGACACAGAGCAGGAAGAGTTTGCTGGTTCTAGCTAATTGCTAACTTGCAGCACCTATTATTATTAGTAGCGTCGTACTGAGAATTGTAACTTTGAATGAGTCTGAGTGTGTAGTAGATCCAGGATAGGCCTCAAATCTTGACTGGCTAACAAAGGAATCACCATCAAAGGAAACACGCTTCTCGAACGAATTCTTGCAACATGATTGGCAGGAACCCTTTGATGGTGATTCCTTTGTTAGCCAATCAAGATGTGACACCTATGCTAGCAGATCCTCTACACACAAATACTTCACACAAAAAATGCACAACTATGTGTATGTGTTGGTGGATAAACTCTTTTCACCAATTACAGGCTGTGAACTCTACAGCATTGTCTAGCTATAGTATGTAGCAATGAAAATTATACTGATATTCCCACCTTAAGTAATGCAAGTCAGATATTTCCTTCATACAAAGCCAACAAAATTCTGAGCCACAAACAGAGCACGTCATGTGGTTGCAAGAGCCATCATCCATTTTAATGAACAATGCACCACACCTGGGACAAGGTTTCATATCTTCACTTGACGACCCTCTTCGGTCACCTGATGACAAAGAGCCAATCTCAGCAAAGTGGTTCCGACTCCGTGCTGCGTCACAAGTTGTATTTGGGTGCCAGACCTGTCGGCAATGATAGCAGAACTCGGTCTTACATCCCGGTCTATTACATTTCAGCTGTGGACAACTCGCACAGCCAGATGCGATAACAGCGTAAACACAATCTGGGGCCGGGCACCATCTAATGTCCGGAATAGAAACCAGGGCTCTTCTAAGGGTGAACTCTTCATACTTGCTGTACAGATGATCATCATTCAGTATCTCCTTAATATCCGATGGATGGAAAACCTCTGAACATTCCGGACAAGTGACCATGACACGCCATTCTTTAATAGCAAGAGTTAGATACTGACGTAGACAGTCCATGCATGTTCTGTGTTCACAAGTCAATAAAACTGGAAACACTCCAATTGACCTCTGGACAAAGCAGACATTACATGTAAGTGTTTCCTCCTGTTGCACCCGGGGACCAGAAGACGAAGAACCAGATTCTTCTGCATCAGATTGTGACCTTTTCGATCTCGTAAACATCCGTCGAATGCTAAATTTTGATCTCTTCATAACCACTGTTTCCTCAACATCTGCAGCCGCCATGTTGGAATGATCGATTCTCTATGGAAACCTAAAATAAGCGAGTGGATAGATAAAAGAAAAAGCCATTTGATTGTCACTGGCTGTCTCCAAGGGCGAAAAACATCATAGATTGGCAAGCTACATTCCATAAAAGTTGAAATCTTATTTTTGCAGCATACAAGCTCTCCATCATTCAAACATCCCTTTTTAGTAGAATCTTAACTCTAACACCGCTGTTTACAACACTTGTCATTTGACTTTTTCGTTTCATTTATATATATTATGAACAGTAGCGGATATTAAGGGTCATTAACCCGTTACGTAAAGCCAAATTTACCGTTTTTGAGACTTCCTCCCATGCCGCAACGCTCCCTATATAGCTCTCCATATAAATCAAACACTGGCGTAACAAATCAAGGTACCCTCCCTCCTCCCTAGATGCGTTATGTACCGGGTGAATGTCCTCTTATTCTACTAAATGTACTTGCACAGTCTTATTCAATCAGTGAAGTTTTGTTACCCAACCAATTCCTCGTTGGTACCAACCCCTTTTTTGTTGTTGCTTACTGTGTTTCGAGTAGGCTATTATACCCGGCTTTTTCAGCTTGTTTAGGCCAACTATACATGCCGCATCCAGGCATGGGACCCTTAGTTTAACGTCCCTTCCGAAGGATGGCGGAGTGAGTTTTTTTGGTCGTTCATCTGGAAGGTCGCCCATCCAGTTTCTAATAGTACACAGCTATACTTAACTTCAGATAAGCTAAAGGATCTCTGGCTGGGCCGCTTGGCCAATCAAATCTCTGTAGCTAATGAACAGTCCCTTATATGGCAAAACTAGCAATATCCAAACAACAGAGGAGAGGCAGTTATCGTACGTTCGTAAGAAACTACGCAACTCCATAGTAGTATAAAGAAAGTTTAGCTTGCTAATCTTCCGTGGTAATTGGGTTATTGTACGTGATCAACATCAATATTAGAAGCAATGCCTTCTAAATAATATGAAAGCTGTTTAGAAAGCTCGGGTATTCAAATACACGACATATCATTTCTAAAGGCCATATTAACGAAACTGCAATCGGCAACTGGCTAGGCCATTTTCAATGTCAAATTGCGCTGCCCTTTTAGATGCAAAGGTTCGCCAATTAACTAAAATGCTAACAACTCGTTCATGTAATCGAGTGGCGATGGGTGTACGAAATTACTTTCCCTGCCAAACAAAATTCGACGTAGGTGACTGTCTATGTAGGCTAATTTCCTCCGCTGAATGGCTATGTTTATCTGCTCGTAAGAGCATGGGCGCATTAAGCTACATCAGATGACTTCCGCAAAACAGCAAGAAAAGCCATACCTTAATTACGTAGCAATACGCGCTTAAACCGGAACTGTACGCTGATTGGCTAAAGGTTGCTACCGTGTAACTAAGGGAAAAGCCCTTTAACCAATCAGTGCACAGTTCCGGTTTAAGCGCGTATAGACATTTAAGCAGCATTTGCATTGTCGACATGCAATTACCATGTAGCAAGCAATTTTCTTATCGACTAGCAACCTTTGCTGACGTCCACTTCATACATGTAAACAATTTCCACATTTCCTCTTCCTCACACCGTCCTTGGAATTCTGGTTACACAACAAATGTTTCCCTTTTGCTAGTTAAGGTATTATATAAGCAGTTGGTTTATAAGAAACCTACATGCAGAAGGCCAGAATATTTAAGGAATTCACACTACTAAAGTAAATCTCCCTAAGGAACTTGTCAATTTTAAAATGTGTCATAACTGCAAGCAGTCAAGAATTAGGAAGCAGGCGCCATTCATTTGCATCCCAAAACCTGCACAGATACTTTTTTATGCTTTTGACATTGAGTTTTGGCTAGAATTAAAGGGCAACATTCAGGCCCCCGTTTACACTATAACGTTTTCATACGAATACGGTATGGAAATGTTTTCGTATGAAAACGGTGTAGTGTAAACGCTAAAGTATTTTCTTATGCAATAGTTTTCATTCGATGCCGGATAGGAATAGGGTTCAGTGTAGACGGTAGGCCACAACGGAGCATTTCCACGCCGTTTTCGTATGAAAACGGTATAGAGTTATGATGTTTTCTTGTGTCTGTATCATTCCTATAACATTACAAATGCGCTGAAAACTAAGGGACTATTAAGGAAATTTTATTACTAAAATTTGATCTTTATATGTCAAAGAATAGAGAATATTTGGAATTAGGCCTTGAGCTAGGTTTCATCAATCACTCAATCAATCAATCAAAAATTTATTTATAGTAGGCAAAAGAAATTAAGATAGCAAAATTACTGCCAATTAAGGCCTACTGACATAAAAAAATTAAAATATACTACAGGTATAAAATAAAAAGTGATACATATCATGTTAGGTACCCAAAATGTGGTATATATATTTTGCAAAGTCTACAGTTGCAGTTCTCGCCCTTACAACATTTAATATGGCTTTTGAAAATAGGAAGTGTGCTTGCTTCTTTGTTTATATTTGGTAAAGTCGACCAAAGTCTATTTCCAAGGAAGGATATGGTCTCAATTTCACATGTTGTTGTATGCACTTTTGGAAGCTGCGAGTCGTTACCGTGCCATAGATTGCAATCAGTATTCCGATTAGCTAAAACATCCTTCATGAAAGGAGGACTTAAGCCAGAACTAGTTTTACAATTCCAGTCATAAGCAACTGAAGATTTTTTACGTGGATAGATAGCGTTTTATCAAAAAAGCGTTTTCCACCTAGTGGATGCTACACTGAAAGCCTACAAACTTTACAAATGTCGTGACCCTTATGATAGAAAATTACGGAAAGCTTAAAATTTCTTCCTACTAGTAAGCCTCTGGCAAGATTTAAAAAATTTGCCTTTAATATTTGATTTTCTTTCATTTGGTAAATGAAGCAAAGTGCTAAAGAATAAGTCTCTTTTATGCAAATCAAGGATTTTGATCTGATTTTAAAAAATGGCCTAACACTCACCTCGGCGCCCTAAAAATATGTTTGTACTGACCTCAGCAATGGTACAAATCGAATGTCAAGCAGAATAGAGCTATTCAGAATGACCATCAATGCTGCTTCACAATGACCCTAGGCGAAATAAATATCCAACCAACCACAAAATAAATATTCTCCATTTATATGCAAGAGTAAAACCGGACCTCAAAAACATCAGATTTTTCTGAGAACTCCACTGGTTTTCACTATACGCTTTTGAGCATTTAAATTGCCTTCCATTTTCAGTTCGTAGATAATTCAAGTCAAATAACATAATTAGATCTTTCCAAGCTTACAAGAAATTCTCAAAACTCTACTAAAGAACAGGGATCACACTCTTTTATAAGAATAAAGTTTAAGAATAGTAAGGCTCGGAATCGCTAAACTTAAAAGATAATGCAAGGCTCAAGCTTCATCATGACTTAGTATTTTCTTGTATTCAATATATATCCAAGATTTTCTTGTGCTGCTGTTTTTACACAGTTGATACAATATTTACTGTTGTGTTACATTTTTGTTTTGCTTTATAAAGAAGAAAGACAGCAACAAACATTTAAATTTTTCAACACCTACTTAAAAACAACCAACACCTGTTTTTCTAACATACTAGATGAATGGAACAAATTAGAGAAGGCTGTTCAAGGGTCTCCTTCCATTTCAGTATTTAAGAGAAACTTGTTGCAAATCATTAGACCCGTAAAAAATCCAGTCTACAACATTTGTGATAGACAAAGTGCTAAGATACTAACAAGGCTTCGAGTCAAGTTCAGTCCCTTGAAGGAGCATAGATTTAAGCACTATTTTGAATGTCTGAGTCCAGCGTGCATTTGTGGAGTAGCTAGGGAAGACACTGAACACTATCTCCTGCACTGTCCACAGTTCTGTACTTTGCGCCACACTCTCCTTGGTCAAATATCAGATGTTGGATTTGATATAGCTAACATGTCTACTAAGGATCTTTGTGGTGTGTTGTTGTATGGTAAACCTAATGGAAGCACAATTTTTAATAGTATGATTTTAGAGGCAACAATATCCTGTATTAAATCTTCTTAAAGGTTCGCTAACTACTTTGGAGCAACAACAGCCAGTCCCTTCTTACATTCTTTGTTGTTGACTTTACTCTTCCTATCTGGCTCATGCTGATGGCTATGGTAGTCTGCTACCCTATTATTGAAATTTTATCAAGCATTTTCTGCAGTTTATTTATTATCTTCATTTCGGAACACATATATTGTGCATGTGCATGTGCATGTGCATGTGCATGTGCATGTGCATGTGCATGTGCATGTGCATGTGCATGTGTATGTGTGTGTGCGCGCGCGCGCGCGCGTGCCTGCCATTGTCCTCAGTATGGGTACCAAATTTGTAAATAAAGAAGAAATTGTAAGTGGCACTCAGAGTGAGGACTCGGTGACTCCACGTCTTTCCTCACTGCGAGTGTTCACAATAAAAATGTATAGTAATATTTGTCTTAATGTATTTGTTTTTTATTTGTATAAAAAACAACATTTAAATGTATTGCTTTGATGATCAGGCGAAGCTACACCTTTGATACTTATGAACAATTTAAGACTAATCTTAGGTTCAAACGCAAAGAAATTTATGAATACTGAGGATCATAAAAAACTTATGTATTCTTATAAAAGAGGTGTGTATTGTAATGAAGTAAGTGCTTTGTTTACGTGCTATAGCTTAATAAAAAGAATGTTAACACTACTGCCCTTCCTGGAAACCAAGTTGGAAACAGTGTCATAATCCTGACAGTAAAAACGTAATAGGATAAGGATGCATCAAAGCCCCATTTACACAATGCCGGCTTCTATCGTCGCGTTGCGTCATGGGATGATCTCTATCGGATAGGGCAATCGTTTATACTATAAAAAAAATAATAATAATATAACAATATTTATACAGGTTAGCTTGTTCAGCAATGTGGATTTGCTGCTCTTAATCAAGGGCCTGTTTACCTAAAAGAACTAATATCAAATTATGTACAAATTAACGCATTCAAAAAGTATTAAGTTCAAAGGAAAAGTTAGAAGTTAGAAGTCGAAGTTAAAATCTTTGCAGGCAGTCTTAAATTTAACTATTGATGACTCCGTCTTCATATTGTTGGGAAGTTTGTTGAAAATCTTAGCACCCAAAAATCCAAACGTTTTTCTATCTGCTTCAGATTTTACTTTTGGAAGCAATAAGCTATGATCATTTCCGTGAGTGCCTTTGCAGTGATCCAAACGTTTAAAGTATTCTTTATAATCAGGTGGCGAAATTCCATTCAAACATTTGAGAACTTCAATTGCACACATTTTATTTCTGATGTGGTTTATTGATGGTAGTTTGACACTATCTCTTTTACCATTTATAATCTTTAAACATCGCATTTGAATTATACCAGATAGCGTTACAACAATACGGCGTGACTTTCATATCATTTACAGAACGAAGTGGCTTTCCTTCTATTTGCAGAGCGTCTCCTACCGGATAGCTATGGCATGGTGTAAATGGTACCCCCTATCTGACAGAAAAATCGCGGCGTAACGATAGGTATCTGGTATAGTGTAAACGGGGCCTAAGTTACCGACGTTTCAGTTACTTAAGATAGGATTCTAGAAAACTTCATACTACAAAAGAGTTACAAAAGAAAGTCCTTGTTTGCCTTAATATAAGAGAAACTATTTACATATTTACACCACAAGTACATCAGAGGAAAATTCCTTGCCTGAAGGCATTCATTTCTAGAGTTCTGCTCTGTCAAGCGTTCAATCCATTAGAAGCAACATCTCAAAGCCTCTTAATAACTGCCCAAAGGCTGCACGTGAACCTATCGACTATTGAGGTTGTACAGAAACCACCTGCTATCATTATGGACCTTGTGATTGCTACAATCACCAGCTACAGTCACAATGTACGTTACAAAAGCCTGGGTAAACAGCTGTAGAGAGTAGATGATGGAGCTCCAAGGCGTCTTGAGGATTATACGTTTTCTTTGCCAAATAGTATTTTGAAAGAAAGTAGTACTTCACTGCTCAAAAAGTTAAGAAAGTTCAGTACTGGATTTTTTGAGACCTAAGAAAGCTCATAAGTGCATTTGCATTTTGAATTCGATTTGCGTGTGCACAAAATGTCATGTGTGTTATGCTGGCTGCCCTTTAACAGTTTAACTTAGGTTATTTACTAAGATTTATCGTCATTTCACGTGTACATCGAGCTTTTCACTATCAGTGCTAAGGAAGTCTTACGAAAACTCCGATACTGTAATCGCGAAGGCGTTAAGAAAGTTTCAATGCTGAGGCAGAAAACTCTCTTGCAAAACACATGAATTTTTCTTAATGCTAACTGAGACGAGGTTGACATGGCAACTGCTTTGCTCATAAATAGTCAATCAAGTAACTGAATTGACTCATTCTTGATGATCAATATGATCGATGATTCATAACGAGTGAATGGGGAAGAGTAAAGAAGAGAAGAGAGATTTTGCTCATACCATAAAATCCACTCCCTTGTCCAAAATATGAACAGGTGCATGGCATTATATATATATATATATATA
>WIPJ01000946.1:387092-405171 GCA_018155075.1 Cassiopea andromeda
TATATATATATATATATAATAAAGAGAGCAACAAATTCTAATTTCTCCAGCATACTGCATGAATGATTTATACAACAAATAGTGTTGAAACTGAAAGATAAATTGGGCAATGGAAATGAAACTTCAAACTAAACATCAGAGCTCTTAGATTCCTAACTACTAGGCATTTTAGATAAAATTAGTCTTGTTACAAGTTTCATGCTGGGGCTGATGAACTCAATATTTCTAGTAAAAGATGAACAAACACCAATTCTATAGCTTGTGAGTAGGTGATGAAAAAATCCTTAGAAACAATATCTCACAGATATATTGCTAAAATCCTTTTTATACATTTGAGTCAAGAAATAAAGCTAATCCAGCTAATAGTCTAGTCATTCCCAAATTCAGAACTTTATGAAGAAATATAAATCAATGCTTATCCTAGACAAAGTAATACTGGATGAGCATGACAAAAATTAGGATTTCAAAGATGATCATTAAATGATAACAAATTAACAAAAAGTATAAAATTATGTGAGAATTCCCCTCAATTTTATTAAAATGTGAGGACACATTATATGCATAGACCATAGCACTAGCCTAACACAAAGGTGTGTCTAGACACTTTCAGTTGGGGGGAGGTGCATCTTGACTTGTGGCCATATACTGTGACTTAAAAAGTCACAGAGAACACTATGCCCAAAGGGATGCTACATCTTCTACAGCATGACCAACTTTGTTGCAATCCTGTAAATGTTGGGGAGAAGATGCCCACTACACACCCCAACAAACACATCACAGGCTTAACACACACACAGATGTTAGTGCATGATGTGTTAATCTTTGGTTTTACTAGGATGCTCTTCTTATTCCTACTTAAAATCAAATTATCTCAGCTGCTGAAGAAAATCACAGTTAGTACTAATACAGTTCTACATCACAGAGTTACCTCTAGGAAACAAAAATGCTTTTTTCAAACCTTGTTTTCAAAAATAAAACAGTAGAGAAAACATGAAAATAAAAATCACAAGAAAAGTAGTTGCAATAATAAACAAGCCACACCAAAGTTTTCCTTAAAATTGACATCTTGCCAGGCCATACAATTCTTTTGTATGAAAAGCAAAAATTCTCAGCTTGGATTCAAAAACAAAAAGTGATTCTAGAAAGTTTATATTTATAGAAAGAATACTGCAGGAGTCAAATCCTTTTAATCAAGATTCATTTTCTCAGTATAAAGGTCAATCATAAATACAGCTTGCTGAGTACTTTACACCATTACAATGTAACTACTGTAATATACCAATAAATGCCTCTTTTTTCATAATCAAAAAGGAATTTAAAATGTGTATCATTACATACACACACATAACTTGCTTGGACAGTGTCAGCATGCTACATGTTCCTTTTTTATAAGAAAAAGTTCATAAGAAAATGAGGCTCAAATTGTCAAATCTTAAGAAAACTGTGAGAAAATCACGAGGCTCAATGTCCAAATTAAGTGTTTTTATAGGCCAAAAATCAATATTTTGTTGTTATTGCATTCAAGATGTTAAAGATGGAAGTCAAATTCAAGTATACAATATTATTAACGAAAGTTTAAATCACTCTAGCAAGTTTATTTCAGTAGAAGTTAAGAAAAATTTAAGAAAATCTCAGGCTCAATTTTGGGAAAAGTTAAAAAAATTGAGGCTCAGGCAAAATGACAGTCTTCTTATAAAAAATGTGTATAAGACAAAAAATTGCTACTTGACCACATGCTGTCCTTAAAAATATCTGAGGCTGATAGAAAAATAGCAGGATAAACTCTACCTACTGTAGAAAAGTGTGCCATGTGAGCAGAACAACAAAACTGTCTATGAATATTTATCAGTTCATAAATACCAGTGGAGAATGCAAAGTATCAGGAAAACAAATACTATCTAACATTTTACTCACTGTATAGTAAAACTGTACACAACGAAATGGGTAGAACACAATTGCTATCTTTGAAAAATATGTGTAAGTTAAAACAAATTTAACAATGAGCTTCTTGTAATTCTTGTTGATGAACATATAAACATACAAATGTAGACCTTTTGAAGTTTAAGTAATTTTGTCTGATTAGTGCCAAAAGCATAAATCCAAAGGTGAAAATGAATCAAGAAAAGAACAGTTTTGGGCCTGCTCATTCTACATCATAGAAAGAAAGATAAACTTGTTTTAACTTACAATGTAATCTTAACTTGTGATAAAAGCAACAAAAATAGTAATGAAAATGCCAAAATAAAAGCAGGTGCTGTTAGAAGAGAACAATCAGATATAACTTGTGGTCTACAACACGCAGGAAAATAGAGGTCTAGCGGATAACAGAAGACATATTTATTTGGAGAGGAGAGATGAAAGATCTACTGATATCTCACTATTTCCATAAAAGAGTCAAAAAACCTAATAGTAAAAGTTTAATTATAAAAGTTTGAGCTAAAAGTTCTAGTTATGCATCAAATGCCACACCTTACTTTATTAAGGTAGAAAATATCATACAAGACGGAATGAAGTGTTGCTGTAATAATGAAATATTAGACTATATAAAATACTACATAAAATACTTCATAAAGATTAGAACTCATAATGAAGCATTTATAAACTAACATGTTATAAAGATTAGAACTTATAATGAAGCATTTATAAACTAATATATATTGCAATAAAACAAAAAGCAAGACAAAAAAACCAACAAAAAAGATAATAACAACAATAAAAGCAATTCAGAATCTTAATATTAATAGTAAGGGGTAATTATCAGGTCCATTGCAAATGGGCTCTATTGCTGGCTATATGAGTGCAGTAATCACAGATGCTTTAGAACTTCCCATCTTGTATGAAGAGATTCTGGCATGCTGAAAGTGCAGTCTCCCAGCAACACTATTCAACAATGAACTTGGATATCATAACTAGTAATAACTTCTACACCTATTCCTAACACAGGTATACTTGATATGATACTACTTAGCTGTACAATCAGATGTGATGATACTACTCCATACCTAAATTCATTTCAAAATGCTTCCTCCTTACACACTTTTTGATAAGAAACTTACTTCATGGCCTAGTGCTTAAAGTTTCTTTGCTTTTTGCCACAGGTTGGTTCTAAAAGCTCCTTACAAGGCTCTCTCCTTTACAAACTAAATTTCTATTAAAACATAAACAAAATGTGGCGGATGTCAAGATTAGTCATCAATCACTTTCCACACAATTTATACATCAAACAAAAGTACTCACAAAGCTGTTTAAGAATATGGAAAAAAATTTATGGTTTTCCAAATGGTTACAAACTTATAACACAAAATACCTTCCAAAATAACACATATTCTAACCCTAAAACTTAGCCAAACCCTAACCCTGGAAGTGTATTATGGTGAAATACCTTGATGACTAATCTTGACATCAGCCCAAAACGTGAATGTAGCCAACTATTAGTATCATAACAGACAGTGTCAGTGCCTAGGTAACAGTTTCATTATGCTATTTACCTAAAGTTTCTTAGCTTTTCTTTGTAGTTCTAAAAGTTTCTTAAATTTTAGAGTTGCTTGTAAATTGGTTCTTAAGAAAAAATGTACAAATCTCCGTAACTTTACTTCATCATGAAGCTTAGCTCCTGGTAGAATAACAGCCCTAAGGGTCACTGTTCCTTCTTGCTACTTGTCCAAACAAAGTCTATTTCTCTAAATTTATCCTATTACTGTTTCTTTAGCTACAGTACTTATTATATCTCATATGAACATAAATGCTAAAATCCATATTTCATCATATACACATTTAACCAGATTAAACTCTTCCCATTTCCTCATTCATAAATCTTATTTGACCACATGAAACGATCCCTCCAAGGTAGAATAATACTGTTGAACTATAACACTTTTGCCGTAAATAACTGTCCTTCAACAAAAAGTTTCTGCCAATCATAAATTTCTGCTGATTCATATAGAACACAGCAAGTATGTTTTGGCAAGCATCAAACTGGTCTTGTAACATTGCTGATACTATCACTTTAACAAAACGTCAGTTTCGAATGTCATGGATCAAAATGTTGGAAGGCTATACAACAGAAATTTGGCCTGCTTGCATAATTTAAGGGTAGCTGAAAATGTGCTAATCGAAAGACGCTGTTTTTGTATAAATGCATTGATTAACTTACAAAACATATTAGTTAGGAAACAAGCCGTGATGCCGCTGGTCTGTTGAAACAAAGCTATTCCAAAAATATCTGCTCTAACTTAACATATTCCAACTTTAAATTCAATTGAAGTTTACAAATATCGCGACAGAAGTTTCTAGGATGATAGAAACAATGACATCGTCTTCACAGCTAAAACAGTAAAAGCAGGACGCATTTGTTTATGTAAGACTTCAGACCTAGGGAAATGGACTACCTCCATGGTTTTAACTGTCTAACTACCTTTTGAAACTACGTTTTCAGTATGCGACAAAACGAATATAACTAATCAATATCAAAGCGACATTTGTCTGGGGGAAATTTTGCAAATGCTAAAAATTCACCACAACTAAGTAGAAAAAGTAGTGAGCAGAAAAAGAAGTTTCCAACATCGTAAAAATGGCAAAATGAACTGGGAAAGGAAACCAGTCACTATACCATATTCTGACGGCTAGTAAACAACAAAATTTTTGACGATTCAATTCAAACTACCCAAAACCAGAAGCACGCATTTTGGCAGACTAACGAGGTTTCCAATTACTTTATTCTGATTTCATCATATTCAGCAAAAAGAGAAATATCACATGTTTCTATACAACAGACCTTATAAAAACAGGAACAAACCTGAACTCTAAAGAATTATCTCCAAAAGCCGAATGCAATAAAATGGCCGTCTTCAAAAACTTGTCCGGAAGCCACTCGGCAAAAACTGTGTTCCTCTTCAAAATGGAAAAATACTACCAAGTACGTTCAACAAAAGGATTCTTTAATGTTCCTTGGCTTCAGCGGGAATAAATAAGAACAATTGGTCCCTAAATGACTGTCAGACTGTGCTTGAAGTTTCTTTCTAGCTTCTAAGGTCCGACTTCCTTTCCACCATTGATCTGTTTGTTTGGTTGATTGATTATGGAGGGAGAATGGGTCGAGAATTCAGAGTATGTTTTCCTCGCAAATGCAAAATTGAACACAAAGAAGGTAAACTATATTGGGCCTACTTGTAAATACATACACAGGATAAGTATTGCCTAAGCGCCCTAGAATAAAATGTAGTCCTTTTGCTGATTAGTATCTTATCATTTTATGGGAGTCTGGAGATTACAGCAAGAAAAGTCCCACGCACCTACTTAATGCGGTCATTCCTGCACGTATTTTTGTTACGTAAGTTGGAAACAGTTTCTCGTGATTTTCTCGTTCTTATCTTCAACAGTAATTTAGAAGTTACTCCTAAGACTATCGCCCACTGAAGATTTCCATTCGTTGTGCGGCAAACTTGTTCTTTAGAGATAGCGTTTATTCAAGGATATGCTCCTGTGCAGCAGCTGTTGCAGACTAAATAGGATTCATTTCTGCAGGTCAAATCCAGTATGCATCTGGGAATTTTGCTCGCCACAGATTTTAACCAAAATTTTTCTGGAAAAGAGGTTCGCTATTTGGGCTGGTGAAGCTTGGAAAAACTTGGCCTAAATGGCAATGTTATGGTTCTACGATTCGTAAAAAACAAGCGGATTTGGGCCGCAAATTTTCTGGTGGATTTCTAAAAGCCGTTGGAAAAGTGAGGCTAAGATGAAAACCACTCGTGTTGCTTTAGAAACTAAAAAAAACGTTCAGTCCATAACTGGAAGTTTTCTTTTTATAAGAAACCATTTTATAAGCAATCTAGTACTAGACAGCCTAAAATTTAAGAAAATTTTAGAACTACAAGGAAAGTGCTAAGAAACATTAGACAAATAGCATATTGAAATCTGTTCAACTTAAAGCTGTACCAACACAATGTGCATATGACAGTGCTTTAGAACTTAACTCGTACTGATGCATTTTGCTTGTCATAGGACAAATAGTTTGCTACATTCATGTTCTGCGTAGGCTTTCACAGCAATTTACGTCCATGAATTAAGAAACTTTTAAGAAACTTTTAAAACTAAAATGTTGCCAAAAATTAAGTAACTTTTAGTAATAGGCTTTGAGCTGGGTTTCTTATAAACACAACGTGTAATATCCCAATTGATAAGTTAGATTGGGGGCAACAAAAAGTAGTTAAAAAGGAACACTTAAACTTTGCGTATGCCTCTTTATTTCTCTCTGAAAATATTTTCTCTCGGCTTCATAAATATGTGTACGTGGGAGGGGCCCACAACACCAGTGCACACTGGGGCTTCAAAATTGCTAGAGCGGCCCTGGGTATTTTAAGGTGCATTCTGTGGAAACTCGCACCTGAAGTGCGCCAGTGATTCTTCAAATGTATGCCAACATTCAAAACTTTAAAAGTTGGTGTAAACTTGAGGAACTACAAATGAATTCTGTATTTCTAATCAATATTTTTTCTTGAAATGCCTAACTTGAAAGTTTGGAAAAACTGCAAAGACAAAAATGCGTCCGCCAAAGAATACAATTTAGGCTAAATCCATGCCACCACGACGACAGGAAAGCTATCTCCACATCGGAGATATTCAAGCCTGAGAGTATCAACTGCACATAAATGGCCTACACTACAGTAAAAGCCCGGAAACAAGACTCTACTGTTCTAAAAGGCAGACTAGCTAAATTCTTACAAAAGTGGTACTTACGCTAACGTTAACGCTTGCTACATTGCGTCATAATCTATTGTCCTGGCATTTCAATGGTATCAAAACCTATAGAACCATGTGAGCAGCCAAGTTTTGAAGGGGACGTCCCTAACGTTAGCGTTTCTACTCATTGTTTATAAACGTCATCAAGCTAACATTGAGCCAAACGTTAGCATTTTCCAACGTGTAACTTTTGTTTTTTCAACACATTTTTTTCATGACGATATTTGCATTTATTATCAACGTAGATATGATAAATGCGGCAAAGTAGGCAAAATATTTATGCTTAAATTCCATGTTTTAAAAACCTAATGGCTTTCGCTTCTTTTCATTCATTGATATGCAGAAGAGAAGCAGTTGGACAATGCCGCTGGCCTACATTGCCTTTAGCTTATGATGTCTATCATTCTTCGCAGTGTTGGAAATTCTCGGAGTTTATTAAGACATAAAATAGCAGTGAATATTAGATAAAAGGGCACGCTAGGTTTTACGGATTAATATAGGTTGCTTGCCAAATGCACCTTTGAAACTTGCTTACATAGATTGCTGCTGTATTTTATTCAACGAAAGAAATAGACGGAAAAAGCATACATTTGGTATCAGACATCTGCACACGTGCATGGCCTCATGTCTGGTCATACGATTGTGACGCGGAGGCGTGCTGTCATCTCATGTCTGAAAAGCTAACGTTAACGTTAGCGTATGTGATGCTTAAGCTCCCTATTTTCAAGGCGAGGTTCCTATCGCGAGGGCACTGACAGCTATGATGAATAGAACAATGGTTAACAGATTTGTGGATGGCCTAACTGAATTTCCATTTGTAAAGGATCAATTACAATGCAAAATAATGAAGGTGAAATTGAGAATTTGAAAATTTCATGTTTTATCTAATATACTGCGCTATCTCATAAGAACATGGAAATAAATCAGTTTGTTTTTGGTTCCTAGCCATTTGTGTACTTTTCCAAAAAGTCGGTCTGCTTTGATGCCTCAAATCAAGGGTGGACTGGCTACATTTTTCGGCCCAGGCACAGTGTGAATAAACCGGCCCACGATTTCTAAAAGCGTAAGATCAGTGAGCAAAGATATTGAAAAAGCTTTAAAATTCTGATAAATCCACTATTTTATATCAGTTCCTCATAGATACAGTGCTAAGTTTTCCATTTTCAGAATTTAACCTTTTCTCCATTTCTTGAGTTGGCCCTTCGGGCATTTGTCCGAATGGCTTGACCGGTCAGTTCATCCCTGTCTCAAATCTAAAAATATTACATCCATGGTATAAGATTGCAACGATGTTTTCTTTTGCGAGACTGTTTGATGCAAAGCAACCGCGATACAACTTTTAAAACTGTCTTTGAATTCATTTCTAAAATCCAAATAAACATACTATCGCAAGTGGGTGGCATCAGTGAGCCGCCTTTGTGAGGTGCGTATAGGCGTAGCGTAATTTTAGTGGGCTTCTACAGACTTACCTAATCTGGATAGCTAAAACAGCAAACATAGGGGTTATTAATTGACTATTTTTTTGAAAGTACTGATGAATGAGATACCTCCTACAAATCAAGGTTTGACCTCAAAATCGAATTTTAAGTTGAAGAGGTACTTTGGAAGAAACTAAGTGCTTTAGGTGGTCTGCTTCGCAAAAAAAGTAACTATCTCCTTGGTTTCCTAGAATACAAAAAAGGAACATACTTTGCCATCAGAACATACAAACGTGACGATTTTCCAATGTACCTTTGTCTGGGGAGGCGACACACCTTGCATCCCACTGAGGGGATGGGCCTTAGTTGGTATCTGCAGTGTTTTGTAAGTAACAGTTTGCACCAAGAAGTGAGAAGAGTCGCATCTTCAAAGCAACTCAATACCAGTTTGGGATTCTTGAGATTCGCTAGGCCCTTTATGAGAAAAATTATCTTCTGTCAGCTAAGAGTTCGAAATCGGATCAGTTAGTACAGAGAATACACAGTTTATTAGGGTATACTCTAGAACATGAACAAAATATTGAGAATGGAATTAGAAGTCTGGACACCAGCTACGTCATTGAAATGTATACAGCTCTCTTTTCATTGGCCAATAGTCAATAATAACAGCGTGCCTGAAGCCAACTCAATTATGAAAAATGTGAGGGGGGAAGGGGAAAATCTCGCAATGCTAGTTTGAGTAGGCTAGTTGTGTTTAGGTGTCATTACTCGTGTTAAGTATTTTGTAGTGTAATGATATGATGTAAGGCAATTTGTCAGTCATGATAATAAACTTGGCACATGCTAAAGAAGGCATTACATATAAGGAAGTAAGGCAGGGGACAGCCGATTGCGAGGAAGTTGTTCTAATGGACAAGAACGAAAGCCACGTTTGCGAACCAAGTGAGGCAAGGTACGCCCTACGCAAGAGGAAATATGAAAAACTTGTATTGGATTCAGAAAATGGTTTCAAAGAAAACGCAGCCCAAAGAATAGATAATGGGACTGAGAGTATTGCAGCAACGGAACATCATAAAAAGGGCAATCAAGAGAACACAAAACCTAGCCCCCAAAATAGTTGGCGATCACGATGTGGGAGGAAGCGCAAATACTTCGGGCAGGATTCGATTAGGCAAGGAGCTACGAAAAGGGAACGCAATAGGTTTGGTATCATACAAGAAGCCTTCGATGAGCTAAGAAAAGCTATTCCAAAGGAACAACAACCAACAGATGGGAAATTATCAAAATTTGCTACTCTTAAACTTGCAACCGCGTATATTTCATTGCTAGCAGAAGCGTTGGAAGTGGCAGAGACGATTGACGAAGCAAACGATTTAGCTACATTGGAGGTGCTAGGGTACAATCGGTATGATGATAGTGGTCAAAGCGAAACATTATCCAGTTCGAGACCGAAATTACGGGATGATGAAATTTATACAGGAGATTTCACTGATATATTACACGCAGCTGAAGAAATCGAGTCCTATGAATGTTATGATGAATTCGAGATACAAAGTCCAATGGAAAACAAGGCAAACATTAATTCCTTACAGATCAGGTAATGGACTATTTGATTATTTTTTTCCGTGATCAATTACTGCAGATTATTCCACAATGTGCTTTTTATGTGTAGAAACTGAGTATAGTTCCAAGGAAATATTAATCGAGACCTCCAGGTTTAAGTGGTTTGTGAAGTATTTTATATTGGACTAAGTGTTGCAGAGTGGCTGAGATTTCCAGCGAATATTGGATGTAGAGAGCTGCTCTGGCAGAAGTTGAAAAGATGGCACAAGTACCATATTCAATATAAAAAAAGACAACTTTGTGATATAAACTAGGAGTTATATGACAAATTTGTCTAGGATCCACGCAATGATGAAACACGATGAAACAGCCCTTAAATTATGTTATTGAACAAATTTTTTAGTTCAAGATTTTACGTATGTGTGTGGTTGTATAGGGGAAGATATCAATGAAAGAGCTCCGAATTCATCAATATTTAATGATTCTTCAGTGGGAGTAGGGGGATTTATTCTGTGGGATAGGACTTAGAGCGTTGAAATAGGCTCATTTACGTCTTGAATGTGAAGTAAACGCAAGAGATGTTCTCAGGATTGCGGTATCCACACTGGGTTTATTGATTCCTGATCCTTTATTTTTAGTAAATTGTAGAAAAATCCGATAACCCTGTAAATAGCACGAGTACACATGAGGTAGTTTCCATATGTTCATTTAGTAACATATAGTTTTTGTTCTCATTTTTCTTTATAAACAAGTTTTCATCAGATGAATATATGTAGTTTATTTTCAAGTTGGTTTTCTCTCTTCAAAATCCACTGACTTGAATTTCTGCTGCCGGTGGTCTCTGTTAGTTTTGCCTAAAGCTAAATACAGCCAAATAGTACTTGCATGCGAATTCATTCTGGTGTAGCTAAAATTTTCAAATTTCGTGTTTGATTTTTCGTGTATCACGATTCCACTGTAAGTCAAACAGAAGCTGCTTCCTGCAAAATCTTTGATTCCCACTTCGAGTACTGTGAAGCAATTGACGTTAGGTGGAGTTACTTTAAAGATAAATCCAGTACCTGTTGTATTTTAGAAAGAATACTTTTAAATGGCTTGAATTATTTAACTTCCTTTGAGAAAAGATGCAAAGAGTGTTCGCAATTCGTACACATGCTTTGCTCTTAATTATTGTTAAACATGCATGAGCAAATGTCCACACAGGAAACAAAATATGATGTAAACTGGCCTTAGTCCTATAGCAAAACAACAAATTGTCAATGGTGTTGTGGGATTTTACCTGCGTCAGAAAGAGCTTTGTTTGAAGAATATATGGCAATGAAGTATGGTGTATCAATTGCAAGCATTTTAAGGATTGTTTCTCAAAGGCAGTAAATAACAATTAAGATGTTTCAAAAGAATTCTGTCATAACTGCCAATGTAAATGAAATATTGGCAAAAACTCAAATTTTAGCAAAGAATTATTTACTCTATTTACAAATTTCCTATGAATTTTGAGAGCACAGAACGTCAAAACAGCTTAATTTCTGTCGTTATCTTCAAACCATTATTTCTTTCATGCACTGTAAAGATGTGTTGGTAATATATTCCTTTCGAAACAAAAGGCTATTAAAAATCGAATAAAATTAAGAAAAAATTGCATGCAGCATGATATTCATCACAATATTTGCTTGTTTAGGTTGTGAAACATAACTACAGAGGAAAAGGTGTTACTGATACACAAAATATGGCTGTACTGCTAAGTACGTGAATCAATTAGCAAGCTCTTGCAAGTGCCACGAAACTGCAAATGAATTACATTGGTGTATAGAGCGGTTGTTTCATTGCAAGAAATACTTTCATTGTTGCGGGAACAGGTGTAGAAGAAAGGCCTATTGCGGTAAACAGATTGCCACCTATGCAGAATACATGTCAAGATGATGGATTACGTAAATAATAAACGGCATTGAAACAAGGCAATACGTAGCTCTATCAAAATTTGATCTTATGTGAAGCCATAGATTATACCTTAAGGACAACCCTTGCTAAATTCCCTTCCATCAGTGCATTACGAGGTATGTGTTTCTTAGGAATACATAGTTGTACTATGGGAATTAAGGAGTATATATATATTAGTCTTAAAGTAAAAATATTATTAGTCGCAGAAAAGATAGGTTTAGTATTCTGCAACAATTTGAAGCAAGGAAAGCTTAAGTTTCTCTGTTTGTTCCACCTATAGTCAAGTGCCATTGGAAATTTAGGTATTGTAAGTGCTTCAAATACATTGGAATTCTTTTGTAAACAAAGAGAGCTTATCTTGCTGACAGATACTTTCAATTTAAATGCAATTCAGTTCAGTTCTGGAAGGCGGCAAGGTGACGTAACATAGAGCTTCCAATTAGTGCATATTTCCAACCAGTCGACCATCTGTCGAAAATACACGCAAATACGGACGCATAGTACTGTAAAGTACTGAAATCAAAAAGGAAGGATGTCGCAAGCAAAGGACTAAGTTTCGAGGTGCTTCCACCTGCTACGGAAAAAGGATGGTTGAATTCGTAGAACTGAGTCGCGTGTCCAAGCCAAATCAAGGGCTTTTGAAAGGGTCTTGGAAGGGTTGGGAGAGGATTTGGGAGTTTTTGGAAGGATTTTGGAGGGTTTGAGAAGGATTTGGAGGGAAAGGCTATGGCTTGGGTACAGTTTAGTGGCTCGGGGATTTTTTAAGTCCAATTTTGGATTTGAACATACCATTTTAGCTCAAATTTGGGGCCCATATTTCCGCACATATCTGAACAAATGCCGCCAATAATTCCACAAAGTTGATGATGAACCCATGTTTCAGCAATGCAAAGAAATTTCTTGAAAACACAACGAAATCATCAGGCAACTTTTGCATATCCTTTGCCCTTCTTCGCAATTTTTGTCACATTTTACCACAACTACCCATGATTCTCCATGTTCCTTCAATTAGTACAATGCACGCGGTTCAGTTAGAGTTACGATTTGATCAGAGTTGAGCTCAGATTATACAATGTTCTAGGAAATAATTCATTTTGTATATATTTCATATAATACGTGTGGCGCTTTTGCTCAGCCCTTTCGGCTCAATAGAAGGGACTCAACTCAACACTGACAACCTTTCAAATGTAACAAGCTTGGTTCACAGTGTTACACCCTCTTCAGCAGTAATCCAAGTCGGTAGAGAGCAGGAGTCGTAATATCAAGGGGGCGAAGATGAAACAAAATGAAGAACATGAAACAATTTTCTCCAAAATTACTCCTGCAAAGAATGCAATACTTTATGTTAAATTAATGCGCTAAATCATAGCAATATGGTTTTTAAGGATATCTTGGATAGTGCATGAGAAAATGTGCTCTGCGTTGTATTAATTACTGCTTTAGCTAATTAAAAATATTAAGTTTTTAAATTTGCACGTAAAATTTTGTAGGAGGCAAGATAGTGGATTCACGGGACCTCATGGATAGGTGCTTCATTGTATGACTATGTCACTTTGATAGAAGGTTGGGGGGTGGTAGCATCGATGTAGGACCTGAGGGGGGAGGGAAAATTTTGCATGTAAATTGCCTTGTTGCAAGCTCGCATAGTTTCCCCCTTTTCCTTGTGGGAGTTCCTCTGATTCCACTGTTTGAATTCTTTCTGCGTCCATGGCAGGTAGTATGTAATAAGCAAAATGAAGCTGGTAAATGAGGCCAAATGGTTTGACAATTAGAGCCATAAAATACAAGTGTACAGCAATGTATGTGGTCCACAGCGGCCAACTATTGCTCGGAGCCATTCAAATATTACGTCACGTAAAGGGGGTGGGAGGGTCTTTTGATTTTTGTGACAAAGTGTGACAAGGGGTGGGTGGGTTGTTTTTGCATTGAGATGTCATAATTTTTAAACAGCTCGATATTTAGCACATTTTGCTCCATACTAGCAAGCTAGGCCCTTTTTTAGTAGAAATTTTGCTTCGCGTCGGAAAATGATCTAGCAATCCTATTTGGATGCCATTTGAGGCCAAAAAGACATAATAAAAACATTACTATGAGAGCAGAAAATATCCTAACCAAATTCATAATGTAACGTCACACAATAGGTGTGGGTGGGTATTTGTGAATTTGTGAAAAAGTGTGACAGGGGGTGAATGGGTGTCTAAAAATGCCAAAATTAGTGTGACGTAATATGTGACTGACCCCTTCCAATTAAAAATCAAGTTGTTGTTGCAAAGAATAACTACTAAATAAAAAGAAAAGGACTAAGGAATTGATGCCTTCACTTCTAGAATTGCCCAAGAAAGCCTTTTATTATGACAATAGGAGAGCGAGCTTGCAATTGGCATCAGATAGGAGTGATACATTTAACGTGATTTTAACCGTGAAACAGTCAAAAGGAACACATCAAAACAAGAAGTATGCCAAACAGCAACTGGAATAAGTCCCCAGAAAGGATGTTACTCAAATCTGTTCAATGTGCAAGGTCTTTGTCGCTCATTTCCTCGCATATGGAACCATTTATTCATCACTAGAAGAAAGAGAATTAGCATATTCATGATAACAAACTACTGAATAATTGGGGAAGGGGTCTGAATAAATATTAGGGGGTTTGCAAAATGGGCCACATGAAACTATTCGTCAATTCAAACTCTGGGAATAAATTACGTAATTTTCACCGACGAAAAAATGAAAATAAAATGGGAAGGTTAGAATAAGCTCAGGAGTGTTGGAGATATTTCAAGAACTATAAACCAGAGGGCGATTATACGTCACTTCGTTCTTACAATCGTGCCCCGACTATTAGTTCTTGAAATTATTCTTCAGTTCAACTTCAATTCTGTACATGTACTAGCATAGGAAGCTACAAAAATACTAATTCATCAAAATAAAAAACATGTCTACATTTATAGATTCCAGTAGGGTGGAAATGTTTATCACATAATCGCAATTACGTTTCGTTCTTGGCTTCCCTTCCTGGTGTGCAAATTAAAATGTAAGATCCAAATTCTTGCTAAAATATAAACAACTTTAGATTTGCCCAAAACTTTAAGTTGCTCAGAAAAATATTGGTGCATCTGAAAATAAAATGCAACACAAGTGCACGTTTTTTAAATAAGAAAGACCTGTATAAAAGAATAATGCTCAAAATGACAAGATGTTCTGAAAATCACAAGGCCCAAACTCCAAGGTTCAGCTTTTTAGCTTGACAAAAAGCGGTGTTGCCTCATTCTTGCGTTCGAAATATTAAAGATGGAATATATATTCAAGTTTGCAAGACTAAGGCCCTGTCCAAACGACTCGATTTTTCACTCGATGTTTTACTCGACAAAACATCGGGGGAAAATCTCGAACATTTAATAGATTCTGTTTGGCCACCTTGTTGAGTGAGTCGATTGAAGTCGAGTGATGTTGATTGAAGTTTGATCTTTGTCAAAAACTCGAGCAAAAGCATTGCTATTGAGTGAAAATCGACTCGCTTGGCCACCTTGTCGAGGAACTCGAGTGAAAGCATGCGCAGTAGCGTCTCACTGGGCGAGCAAATATTTGTGATGATAAATACTGTTAGCTGATAGGCGTTACGGAAACATGAGTAGTTGAAAAGTCGAGTGAAAAATCGAGTCGTTTGGCCAAGGCCTTACAAAGACATGCAACCCGTTCTAGTCAGTTTGTTCCAGAAAAAGTTAAGAATGTATTAAGAAAATCTCAGCCTTCATTTCGGGAAAAGTTAAGAAAAGTGATGCTCGATCACGAAAGTAGTTTTCATATATGAAGAACGTGTACTCTCGAATACCGAATAATCGCCCCCCCCTGCCGATT
The DNA here is from genome assembly GCA_018155075.1 of Cassiopea andromeda. NCBI lineage: Eukaryota > Metazoa > Cnidaria > Scyphozoa > Rhizostomeae > Cassiopeidae > Cassiopea > Cassiopea andromeda. The sequence goes on from WIPJ01000946.1 coordinate 402,605, forward strand.
ATGAATTGTTGAGATCTTTTCCAATCCCCCACATTTACTAATTTTTTAAAAATATTGCGGACGTGAATGTAGAATTTGCCCCAAACGTGAACAAAAAACGAAAATCCATTACATTTAATAATGGAAGACGTGCCCGCTTTAGTTGGAATCGTCAGGGAAATTTTACAAATGTAAGAGTTATTCCAATTATTCCAGCTCCCCAGTAATCAAATTTCAAAATATTTCATACCTCCAATTATTCCAACCTATATCTATTCAATGTTCCAGAATTCTCCCACCCTTCAATTAATCGGTACTCGAGAGTAGCCAATCAAAATGGTACATGAAAAGAACTATGCCCCCAGTGCTAGAGGTAGATCGAAAAGGGGGCCGGGGGTCATGACCCCCAAACGGCTATATTCCCTATAGCAAGCAATATTTCTAAGGAAGTTCTCACATGGAAAAGATAATAAAATGAATCAGATGCCCCCCCCAAAGTCCAGCTCAGGATACGCCACAGCGTAACAAAATAGGATGCCGCACGGATGGAAGTGGCCATTTTTGGCTGATGCTTTAGTTTCGTTATCTATATCATTTAGACGATGGTATACAGAAATGTAACCAAAGTTAATATAAAATGACAGAGACATGAAGCTATCGAGTAAACCTACCCCATTTTGAGCCAGAAATAACAGGACATGAGGAATGCTCGGTTCTCCAGTCACCTGTATTGTTGCGGTGTAGGTTGTACCAAAAGGCAGCATCACCCTATAAATACAGTACAGTACATTAAATTATAACGTTCTAGTGTCACATCTTCATTACCATGAAAAGACTAGCAGTTGCAAGCAGAGTTCTTATCATATCAAACACGTTGCTGGAGGGTGTGTAATGGCGAGGCAATACCTGCCAAATTTCCAGGTGAATACGCGTTTTTTATATAAGAAAAAAGTTTTTAAGAAAATGAGGCTCAATTTCCAAAGAAAATTTTTAAAATCTTAAGAAAATCGTAAGAAAATCGCGAGGCTCAATTTCCAACATTTAATGTTTTTATTGGCTAAAATCTATAATTCGTCATTATTACATTCAATATGTTAAAGGTGGAATTCCAATTCAAGTATACAATATTAATAACGAATGTTTAACCCATTTTAGCCAGTTTATTTTAGAAAAAGTTAAGAAAAATTTAAGAACATCTCAAGCTCAATTCGGGAAATGTTAAGAAAATTGAGGCTCAGGCAAAATGGTGGTTTTTTCATGAAAAAACGTATAATTCTTTTGGAGAGAGGAATTTTCCCATGCAAACTTTTTCATTTGGTGGCAATGCCTCTGCGTGCCTCCCTGCATTTACGTGGCTATGTCACATGCTTGCAGTGATGAAGAGTTACTAAGACAAACAAGGACCAGCTGTTTCCGAGACAGGTCTTTCCCGCGTTTCGTCATCCTGCGTTTCATCATCCCGCGTTTCATCAGTGAGCAATGTAATATTAATGTATCTAGCTACAAGACCAACCAATAAGAAACGTTTGATGTTCCAAATGAGAAGATAAAATCTGAAGGCGAAAACAGGACTGTAGATTCTGTCAAATCAATGCAATAATGTCTTTGATGTGATCTTTTCTGCTATACCGTTCAACATTTTGGTCATAATGACGTGCGGTAAGAAGACTGATGAGCTAAAATTGTAGAACTGCAATTGAGAGCTAATCTCACCGAAGCAAACAACTTTGAAACCATTTCTTTTACTAACGACTTGCGTCAATTCAATATCTTTAAATGAACAAAGCCCTTGCGAAAAGTCGCTAATCAGATCTCTAGGAAATCACAGAAACACGAATTCAACTGCACAAACAACAATTGTCATAGAGAATTGCAAATAGCGGGCTAATTCTATGTCTACTGCTGAGCAAAAGCATTGGCCGCACGGCAAAAAGAATACCACCCGCTGCAAAAGCAGTAAATGCCTGAGATAAGATCATCAACATACAGGAAAAGCGGCATTTGAGAGATCCCTAGTGTGCGAGATATCTGTGTGCTGCCGAGCTCAACTTTTCAAATTTGAAGCCGATGGAAAAGGAAAATTGTATAGCTTTGTCAAAAATACTCTACTTTGACAAAACAGACACCAGCTTTTCGGTCTTGTTGAAATTATCACAATCGTATCAAAAAGGTTTATACTCACAAAAATCAATTACTCCTTTCACTACACCCAGTTCAGAAGCTCTACGATCCATAATAAACGTCCCTACCCGACTATTTACTTTTTTAAAAAAATTCATACCAGGGCATTCTTAATGCAGCTCCCCTCACATATTCATTTTGAGTCAAACTGAAATTATTTTGATCAGACCTAGAAGTATCAGCGACAGATGAGAGATTTAGAGAGATAATTTTGTCAGATGCATTGGCGATATACTCAAGGTTTGCTTTCAATAATATATTATGCTTTTTCACCTCTATCTCAACAATTACTTCATACTCTCTGGTTGTCTTGCTTAAAACATCTTGCCAACCCCCTTTTGTTCCAACCCCATTGGTTATCTAATTGTTAGATTTTTTCCAACACCCTCCATTTATTACCACTCCCT
>WIPJ01000946.1:407878-424632 GCA_018155075.1 Cassiopea andromeda
TCTATTTCGGACTGGAGAGTACATTAAAATATATAAAAATCTTCTACTTTCTGCTTTTGTAAGCAACTGAAGACATTGTCACTTCTCACAAAGTAGTGATATGGTACTGGATTTACCAGACAGAATTGAGATGCTAATGCTAGAAGTGAAGTCTGATTCTGGCTATATGAACTGAAATGAAATGCTATGACGACAAAATTTAAGAACTTTAAGCTTCAAATCAGAACAATATTAGGAATCAGTAAACAAGACCATTTTGAAACTTTGGATCTAATGACAATGATGCAACAGTTGGCAATAGTTCAATGGTAAAAGTAAAGGTAGTCCCATATACTTTCATATGTAGGAGAGTGCCTGTTAGAGAGGACAATTATGCTGAGCTATTGGCATGTGAGGTAGGGTGGCCATTTCCTTTCCTCGCCGCCTTTACCTCCCCAGTATTCCCATGGGGAACCCATTTGCTTCTGGGTGAACAGTGAGCGAGCGTTCAGTCAGGGCAGCGAGTTGGGCTCGAAACCGTAGACCTCCCTCATGGGAGGCATGCGCTCTAACCACTATGCTACCTCGCTCATAGACAATAGTGCACCAGTCTAATAAACACATGAAAACTCCGTTTTATTAGGATATTGTTGGCACAAGTATTCTCAGCTCTGTATGTACTAAGGTTGAATATTGCCTAAATGATTCGCGTAATTGATTGCTCGGGAATGCCTAGTAAAAGTGTCAAATTATTTTTTGTATTAGAGTTGTATTATTATTTTATATTATTATTTTTTGTATTAGCTAGAGATAGTAATGAGCTAGAATCTGCTGGGTAGGACCCCAAATACGCACCTTCCTTGGCTTGAGACTGATTCCAGCTTTTGTAAACACAGTTTCACCACCAGCTTCTACGTCAGTGAGCTGTTTTAGAATAAACCGGAGATAACGATTGTGAATATAATGCAATGAATAATTTAGCTACAACGAGTGCAAAAAGTAGCAGCGAAAGAGGAGATAGCCAAGTAACTGATTGCATAAGGTGAAAAGCTTCCGAAATAAAGAATCTTCATTTTGGAAAGATTTCCTTGACTCCTAATGATAAGTTCCTCTTCACTGTGTATGCGAAATACATTCAAATGGCTCAACGAGCTTGTGAAGAGCTCGCTTCTGAACTACGATGCAAGTAACCCGATACACGCTTTTTTACAAGAAACAAACATTCTGCCATAAGATTTTCAATAAAAAGAATAGCCCAGATTAGGCAACTGTCAAGCAAGTGGGAAATTCAGAACTTATACAGGATGTGATAGCTTTTTTCTATTTTGTGTCTAGCTTAATCAAAAATCTTCTTCTAAAAACAGTTTTCAAGTTAGTTGTTGAGACTGATTCTGCGTGCGTTTCTTAAATGTTGAAATGTTTCTTAATTTTTAACATGATAGTTGCCCAATCTGGGCTGATATATATATATATATATATATATATATATATATATATATATATATAATCTATACATATTTACATACAAAAGTAGCTCCACTTACGTAAAACAGTAATGTAGCTATCCTGTTTCCATCTTCATGGACATCGAGAGGCGTCCCTGTCTCCTGCAAAATCCAGAGCATAGTAATCTATACATCATATGTACCACGAGGTTTAGGTTACTATTAGATCAATTATTTACATACAAGCAGTTGAAATCCTGTAATGGGAATATGATATATGATTATGCCAATAGAGAAAGACCCTAGTGTTCGACCCAAGCACAACGAAGTTTCATCTTCTATAGATTAGCATAACTGCTTGACTGTAATTGACAACACGAAATAGAAAGTGAAGTGTTGACTTACGCCATAATCTTTGTGAAATTCATACTGTCCACCTATTCCATAGTTGACAATCTAGAAGATGGAGAGAATCACAAATATAGAACAGGAGGTGACAGTTGCTATGATGGTAGACGTGATCATGTATGATGGTGGTAATGATTTTACTTGTGATATTGATGATATTGATAGCGATAGTGATTATGACGCTAGCCTTGATCAATTATGATGGTGGCAATGATTTTTTTGTGATATTGATGATATATGAGTGATTATGACGCTAGCCTTGATAAGTTATGATGATGGTAATGATTGTGTGATACTGATGATATTGATAGGGATAGTGATTATTACTGTAGCCCTAATCATATATGATGATCGCGATGATTGTGTGATACTGATGATATTGATAATGACAGTGACTAACTTTATAATTTTGATTGTGATGAAAATGGAAATAATAAAAAAATGATTTACATGTCCTTGGTGATCATTCTCCAAGCGACTTTTAGGAAAACACCATAGATATTTTGTAAACTAAGGAAGGCAACCAAAATCTACCATGTAATGTTTCTCTATCCTTCAAGCTTTTGATCATTTGTTTATATAATCAGTCCTAAAACCTTTAGCCCCTAACCTAAAATATTCAGTTTTTAACCTCATCCTTAAACCCTTTTCATGCTCCCATCAATTGCCTTAAGTTCCCTTTTTCTCTGCAAAGCAGTGCTCTCTTTCAGTGCTCAGAACCAATGCAATGGATGCTTTCACTTGTCATGAACGTACACAGCAATACAACTCAACGATGGGCTAGAATCAATATGACTGGATAACACTGCCAATCACACAGATGAACTGATTGGTATAGGTAGTTATCTGAAAAAACAGTCACCTGTAATTCTTCGGCTGAATCGATAGACAGGCCACCAACATCTGAGCATCGCCTGTCTATGTTTTTCAGCTTTTCTTGCAGGTGCAAGGGTGTATCTTCATAGAAAAGCCATGCACTATAAAGAAATCAGTAAGGGAATAGTGAATACATTACAATATATACTAATATACTAATATAGTATGCTAATACAGTATGCATTCACAAAGTAATCCAAAGACTGAGGAATCACCAATGAAATCTAGATGGCCCTGTTTCAAAATTTGCTAGCATCTTTCCATCCGACCATAATCAGGCAGATCGCAAGTTTTTCAGATTATTTTAATACAAACAGCTCTAGTGAACAGACTGTCTTTTTATCACAGCTTGGTTTGGCCATTTCTTGAAATGACTGGTTCTTTTGCGTTCAAAGGTATCATCTAATTTTTATTTCTCTTCAAAGTATTAATTTCCGCCCAACAGAATATAGGAATTTTGGAACAGAGCCAGTTGGTAGATCTCGTAGCCCTTGTATAGGTTGTTTTGCAAAACCATTCTTTCGCGTATATTGGACTTAAGGCAGTAAAAACAAGCCTTACGTTAGATACTTTTGAAAACATTACTTAGAATTAGGAAAGAGAGGTGTATTAACCCTAAGCTTCTGTGGTGGCAGAGTTCATGACGAAAGTTCACTTTCTTAGCTTAGATAGGGATGGCGCAATATGGTGTGAGCGTCAGCTTTTGAGTTTTTTTGAGAACATCAGGGCATTCTATTTCGGTTTCTAGCTCTACTCTGAACTTTGATAATCTGTGAACAGATAAGAGCAGCAAATGACGGCCTAGCAAATCATGCCTTTCAAATGAAAATCTGCTCTAAGCAAAATCATGTTGTTTCAATCTTTCTTTTGGACTAGTGTCCGAAAACAGCAACAAACCAAAAACAACTAACAAGAGCTCCTTCACATCTTCATTTAGCACATGCATTCTCAAACTCGATTCATCTCGACGACTCAGATGTGGCATTTACTGTTTCCACGGAAACCAGAGTACATCTCCCTTCCACCTCCATCATTTACATGGTCTCTCACAAGTGCATCTTGCTCCTACCTCTAGTATTTAATGCCTCCCCTATTCTTCCATCTTTCAAACTGATGATGGCTCGAACCTGAGTCGAACTGTTTATTGTCACACCGCTTTTTTCAATTATGAAATAGCCTCTTGGGAAGGGTCATTATCTATAAAAGGGCGTGGCACACGAAGAAAGGCGTTATGATTGCAAAATTTTTCCTATCCATATCTCTACATTACTCAAAAATTCAATGCCAAACCATTTAAAGGGGTTGAAAGTTAGCTTACCAACCCTCTGAGAAAGATTTGATGAATCATAATGACTTCAAAGAAGAACAATATGACAGAAGAAATATTATTGGTAAGGGTTACACATTTTAAAGCAGCACTTTACCATTTTACCCACCCTTTTGTTTTGTCTGCTTTCTTGTTACCCAACCGTTGCTCGCAAAAAACTTTCGTTTCTAACTATTCAATCTTCGGTCCCAACCTCATAAATTATGACCGGTCCCTAGTTACGGAATAAATAGACTAATACTTGGTCGGATATCGGAATGCCAAATTTATACTGATGAAACTACTGGAAGTCAGTTTGTAAATATGGTTCACACCAAGCAATATGTAGATGCAATGAATCACTGACCAATGGGGTTACTTGGCAGCTGTGGGAACAGGGGGTGCCATATTTAGGGTATCTTTGTCTTGAAGTGCGTAATTATTTGTATCAGCTATTGAAATATTTTGTCTCGAAAAGTGTTCTTTGCTTTGAGAAATTATGCTTGTAGGCTTCCTTTGGTTGACGAATTATAGGTCATATTTTTTCAGACATGTGTGGAATTTCAAGTCTAAATTTTGAGTCAAAATGCCATGCCCCCATTCAATACTAAGCTTCGTTACTCCCCTACCGAGTCACTCACAACTGACATTTCCGCTGAATGAATTAAATGCTTTGTGAATTTCAGATATATAGAAATGGCTGTATAACTAAAAGGTGTTTCCAGGAAGCTGAAATACATTACAATATGAATGATAGCTGAGTTACAATGCTTTGATTCGCTGACGAGCAGAGTAATCGAGCTCATTAGTGTGACGTCACAGAATTAAATTTTTAGAATGTTTCAATTTTGGCTTTAAATTCTGAAAAAGCTTTTGGAAATAGCTACCATTGACACATTTCAGAGCGATTTGACGTATAGTAACCGAGATATAGGCAATTGAATGCTGACATAGTTGTTATCAAATCACTGTATTTTGAGGATGATTCTAAAAGTTCAGAGTAGGATAAAAATACAGTGGTTTGTAAGGCAAGTTTTCGATCATCAAATGGTCGTTAAAATTTTAAAAACATATTTTTATGACGTCATAGCAAATGAACTCTATTGATCGATTACGTTTAATATCAGGGCCACCGAAAGAATACAGAGACCCTCGAGGCAAAAGAGGAAGACAAGATCCGTTGCGAGTGAAGCGAGGAGAAAAATTGCAGGGTCTAGAAATTAAGTATGGGAAAGTACTGCTGGCTTACTTTATGAGACCCCTCAGACCTTGAAGTATTGGGTATTGCGAGAACCCTTAGACATTGAGGCCCTGGGGAAATCTGCCCTTGCCCCTCTCTCGAAGGTACTATTTATACAGGGTAGTTAATACATTACATAAATTCCACATTCATTGTTTTCATAAGCTCCAATCTATTTTATTTTTATGTCTCTCGATTCATACAAATACACGTTTTGCTATTTACAAGAAATAGATTATAAGTAAGTAGTACCAAGCTGCTGAAGAAAGCTCAGTACTGGATTTTTGAGACTTCAGAAAGTTGAAAGTTTTCATACTCTGATGAGCGTCAGACGAAAAAAGCTTTTAAGTATGTCAAAAGAATTTTGCCGCTTTTTCGTGCTGTGGTAAAGTTCTGTAGTACCAACAGACTATTATAGTTGATCAATGTATATGTGTTCAAAGTCTGATTTATCTTTGTGCAAAATGCTTTATAAGTTATACTGGCTGCCCTCTAACAGTTTCAATTCTGCTGTGTACTAAGATTTATTATAATTTCAGGTGTATATGGTACTTTGTCATTTTCCGTTAATGTGCATCAGCACACGTGGCAATGAAAAATTTTGCTAAGAAAGTCGTAAGAAAGTTCCGACACTAGAATTATGGAAATGTTAAGAAATGTCAGTGCTGGGCTGAAACATACTTTCTTTTGAAATCAAAAGCGTATAGTATGTAAAAAGCAAACTTTTATGTTGAATGCCGAGAAAATTTATTCCAAAGCTTGATCTAAAGGTGATAGTAAAATGCTGAACTGTGAAACTTTATGTACCTTAAAAAGTATTGGCGTTGACATTTGGCTAGTGCGTGTATTCCTGTTTAAAAGTTATTTAATTTTAGGAATCAAGTCGTAGCCAATAGGACAAAACAAGGCAATAGAAAACTTGGCAAAAATAAATTATGTGAGCCTTCAAAACTTCATACTCCAGCCTAAAAATTTTCAATAACTACATTGAATTGCAATACAATACCATGGGAAAAATAGACATACTTTACTATCCCCATAGGTCATAGAATGGGTGCTATGATCAGCGGTTTCAATTCAATTACCTTCACGCGAAAGCACTTCTGTAAAACTTTGAAGTGAATGAAATATGTTATGAAATCAATTCAATTCAATTCAGTTAACTTCAGGCGAAAGCACTTCTGTAAAACTTTGAAGTAAATGGAATATGTTATGAAATCTATGTGCCAAGTAAGAGAGAAGTGTCCTTTATGTATAGCAGTAAGAACTTAATAGGTTTATTCATTAACAGTAGCGTCTTGAGTTGTCAATCATGGAATATTCGTTGATAAATCCTACGTATTTAGTGACACTATCAAATACCTTTTGCATACTCTGTATTCAGCAGTTACCAAATTACCGAAATCATCAAAAGCCCGAGCCATTTCAAACTGTAATGAAATAGATATGATCAAACATTTGTCTGCAACAGAGATGCTCCATTCTGAGTACTCTATAGCCTCTGATATAAACAGATCCTTATATGTCATGTTCGTTAATGTTATTGTTTAAGGATGCTTAAAAATACAGATTATGTTATGTTTCTTTATTGTAACGCTTTCGATGAGAAAACAAAGGGAAGCAGCCAGAGCCACATTCACGATGTTCCGTATGCCAGTCTGACATGAAAAGAATCCAATTAGATTGTGAAACACTGACAGATTGACACTGGCAGAAAGGTACTGATAGACAAACACTGACAGAAAGCTATTGACAGACATACATTAACAGAAAGACACTGGCAGAGGGACAGACACTTACAGGCATGCAATGGTACTGAAGGACAGACGTTGACAGAAAGACGTTGACAGACATCCACAGACAGCCACAGACATCAAGACAGAGAAAGGCAGAAAGTGCAGATAGACGATAAGTGCAGATATCTCATGGTGGCTGGAGTTGAGCCAAATCTGATAAACTTTTTGAAATTTTAGCCTTAAACCACTAAGCTACTTTATTCAATATTTCAAGTATTTTATTCATGTAATGCCTTCAAATCTTTTAGAACTCACTCCATTAAACTTTAGTATGTAAATTTATCTAACATCACTAAAACACTGTGGCTTATTGTTTGTGGAGTAGTCACTTTCTTCTGAGAAGGAAGCTAGTATTGCCGTCTAAACTCGCTTAGGCCAGTATGGATTCTGGGATATTTGTTCGCCACAGATTCTAGCCAAAATTTTTCTAGAAAAAAATTGCTTGCCTTTTGAGTTGGTAAAACTCAGACAAACTTTGCCTAAATGCTGATAAATGTCCCAAAGCTGAACAACTTACAATTGGTTTGCCACAGATCTGGCGCAAATAGTGTCTTTTTTGCGATCTGGCCCTTAGATAGGCTTTGTATAATCTGGAGTATTAAGAATAGACTGAGACAAGAGAAGCGCTCGTGGATCTGGGCGGGCGCCCGAGGGCCGCCCGCACGCAAAAATTGTCACGATTCAAATTTCTGCAGGTACTTTCAATCTAAATCTGTACCTGACCATCTATTGCATTCTATTTTTTCTGCAAGCACGATTTTTCTCAGATCTGCAATCACACGCACAAAATAAGTTTAATGAGGACTGGGCAAGAGAGCCAATGCTCACTACACAGTCTGTCAATGTGAATGGCAGTGTATAGTTATCTCCTCCACGTAAATACGAAAATTAAATTACGAGAGGGCTTGCCTTTGGTCGAGCATGTTGCTCTCTTAACTACATTTCTTGTGGCAATCAGTGAGTGAGTGAATGAGTGACTGAGTGAATGAGTGAATGGGTGAGTGAGTGACTAAGTGGGTGAAGGAGTGAGTGATGAGTAAGTGGCCAACTGAGTGAGAAGGAGTGAGCAAGTGGTACAAAGAGATGCAAAACTGACTGATTCTTAGACTTTTGCAGCTACTTCATTCTTAAGACAAGTGATTCTTGTTGCACGATAGTTCTCTATACCTTATAGAAACAGCTAGCAAACGCTCCTTATCGGAGCAAAATCATGTGGCAACTGTGGGAAATTATAGCATGCCAAATACCGCGGAATGCCTCATCATGCTCCACAAAGAAATAGAAAGTACTGTGTTACATAAATCTTCAATACGTATAACAAGTGGCGTAGCCAAGGAGGTGGATGAGGCTGTTCCAGATGATTTCCAAGGTGATCCTAGAAATTCCCGTAACCTCTAGAAACATTGGGTGAGCCCTGCCTACACCACTATGTATAATATACCTTTTGCATGTTCTGTACTCAGCTGGTAGTAGTTGACCATCATCTTCAATTACAGTCGCCAATTGCAACTACGTGACAAAATATTAGTCAGGTGAAATGAGGTCATCATTTCACCGTAAACTCAAATGTCTTTAAGAATTAGAACAACGACGAAAAGAGTCACATCCTCAAGATTTCAATTTAACATCTGCATCGTGGACTCTTTTCGTCGTTATTTTTATTCCCAAAGTCATACAAAAGCTGCATTTTCTAAGCCAAACATTTATAAAACTCAAATGTAAAGAAGTTAAATTACAGTTTTAGCATAAATGATGGAATGCTCCTAAAAAAGGACCAAAGAACTTGAGGTGCCCTTTCTACAGGGACAACATTTTGGAACTGCTAGTTCAGAGCAAAATTGTCGTTGCGCAGTTTGATGAAATGTAAAATGCTTTTCGTGAGTGCAGAAAAATCAAGTAAATCAACAGTTCTTGAGGTTTTATTAGCAAAAAAAGTACGATCTAAAATATATGATTATGCGAAAGGTAGCGACAAATTTTTTCACCTTTTTATGCAATCACAAAAATTAGGACAATGGCTCTTAAAACTGTACTTAGGTCAAGTTAGGCCCAATCTCGTAGTAACCATGAAAGGAACTGAGCTCAAATGGCGCATTTGCCTCACTGTCAAAACCGATTCACATTCACGATGTCTACCAAGGGAGTGTAGGAAGGGATTGCATGAAGGCGCCACGTAATTCACTGGTGTATTCTCTACTTTGGAAATAATTACTTCATTTTTTAGAGCTGCGTTTCAAGAGCTGTTGGGCTAATACACTAAGCTTGTTCATATAGTAGCATTCTAACTCCAATAGGAAGTACACAACTACAAGCACACATCCTTCTTTCTACATATACTTACATACATACACATATACCGTTACACACATATACATATATACGCAAGCCGAAAGACGCATACGGATGCAAATACGGATACACAAACATAAATACATCCAGGTAAGTTCATGGAAATTCTTCCTGGAGGTGTAGAACCTACATTTTGCCGATAACATGGGCATGGCTCCCACCTTAATCATAGGCCGCAGTACCTATTTCTCCTTCTTGGGTTCCTTGTTTTTGTTGTTGTTATTGATGATATTGCTGTTGTTGTAAATTTATTCTACATCAAATACTACAAACAATGAAACAAATTGTCGACAGAAGTAGCAGATTGGGTAATTTGGAGACAGAAATTTTGTCTGGGAGTATGAACCCCCGCTCATTGACGAAGTTAGGGACTAGCGTGTATACATGGATACTGATGTGAGTGACTGATTCAAAGATACGGATGTATACATACTGATAAAAGTGTATAGATACATGCACACATACATGGCCATGCATTCATCACATTTATTGTTCATGAGTCTTGTGTTATCACTCGTTCGTTGATTCTTATGTGCCAAGATTCGCTTCATCTAACAACCCTTACTACTATATTAAGCCCAACAACCAAGTTCTTAGGGTCAGCAAGAACATTGTAAGCACATGTATCACCATCTTAAAGGGAAGAACGCATTACCAAATATCCTGATGTAGACTGCAAAAAAAGTTACCCTCGAGCAGGGCCACCGAGTAATTCAGGGCCCCCTGGGTGCAAGAGAGGAGAAAAGACGCATGTAAAAACTATAACCATTTATAATTATTCACTAGAGGTAAAGCTGAGCCTAAATGAATGTCAATGAAAAGTAGTGCTCTGTGATTTAAGAAAAATCTAGCTGAAAATAATCTAGAAAATTTAATGGCTTAGAAATTCAGTATGGAAGATTATTGCTGGTTTACTTTATGAGCCCCCAAACCTTGAAGCATTTGTGCTATGAGGCCTATTGAACCTTGAGGCTCTGGGTCAATTATCCCCACGACCCCCCTTTCACCAGCCTTGCTCTCAAGGTCACCCAACACAAACACTAACCCAACATGATCCATCAACAATTTAATCAAACTAGTTATTAGTAGTTACTTGCTTTATTATACGACCATGGAATGTCTCGAAACAATTGCATTAACTGAATAGTATACACCTATTTACTGCCAACATAGACGCAGGAACCGAAGGCATAGAGGGCACGCGCCCCCACCACTTCTTAAAAATTTTCCATCAAATGCCACTTTTCAGTTTATATAATTGCCCTTTTTCACTTCTGAGGGTGTCCCTAAAGTATACGCCCAATTTTGATTACTTCCTACTTGTCTGACGGTAAGCGCTATTTCTTTCCTATTCAGAGTTCATTCACATTATAAAGCAGTTAATTTGAATATGGAATTTATTAAAAATTCATCTCTCTTTAGTTTCCTGAACTTTAGCTTCAAATAGTACGCTAAGTAAGTTTTAAAATGTTTCTGATCTTTGAAGGAAAATTCTAAAAAGGAGAAAGACTATATTTGGCTTTCCCGGGTCCAGCTTTCTAACTCTTAGCTCTAAATGTACCCAAAAAGCGGCTGTTGTCAATATTCTGCTTTAAAACTGAGAAAAAATGCAGGTAGGCAGGTAGAGAGAAAGAAAGGCGGACAGTCAGAGATAGATGATGAGTGAGTCAGTGAGTAAGAGGGTGAATGAGAGAGAATGAGTGAATGCAGGCACGTAACTAGGAAAAAGTCCTGGGGGTCTAGATCCCTGCCCTTTTCAGCAAAAGAACGAAAGAGCCCTTTTTCGTAGTGCTCTCTTTATTCAAAAAGGATGTTTCCCTAACGTGGAAAAGGCATGGTCCCAAAAATTTTCCGGAGGCTTCGCGCTGGCCCCCACTTTTTCTTTCTCTACCATGGTATGAAATGACAGTAAGAATCATTGGACTTTAGAGCAACGATATCAGTACACTAACCACAGCATTTGATCTCGTGAATCTTTAAAACAGTGTTTCGAAGGCAGCATCTCCTTTAGAATATTCTAGCGTGCTCTTTTCGTGGATTGGATCCCTGCCCTCGAAAATTCCTAGTTGCGCCCCTGGAATGAATGAAAGAGAATGAATGACAGAGAGAAAAAAGTGGGATAGGGAATGCAGTTCAGAGAAGCCAATCAGGAGCATGCAACCAACAATGTTAATTGTCTTTTCATCAAGAGCTATAAGTTTACACCACTAGCCTGTATTCGTTGCAATTTTTGTAGCTAATTTTTCAAGAAGTGAAAATATGTGTCCACACCAAAATTTCTTCAGAAAAGAGTTAGTGTTATGGTTGCAAAAGTATGTCGTAATAACATTTTGCACTGGCGTGTGTCTTCTATTGCTTCATCAGCATTATCTATTGTACCATTTGCTTTAAGCAGTCTTGGATAATTCTATAAATCTTTCTTGATATGATATTTTTACTGAAATTGACAACTGAAATCGCCACGGCCGTATCATAGCTTTCTAAACCGTCTCCTTAATTACCACTTTTATTGATTTTGAAAATCTAGTTTATCAGCAAATCTTTTTGAATAAGCCCATAACTTAATACTTTTAGTGCTCATTAATATTGATAAAAAATTTCTTATTAAATTAATTAATTAAACATAAAATCATGGTTATTTCTATGTAAGTTTTAGCATTGGGATTTAGCTTCTTCATGAAAGGAGCTGCTTTGTACCAGCTATTAAATTTCTAAAATCTTCCGTTACCGGAGTAGGTCAACATCAGAAATCCTTGAGTTAATATTGCCTAGAAGTTAGTCAGCACCAGATGAATGACAAAGGCAACATAACTGGGTAGCTTCAAAATATCAAGTTATCTGATTGGCAAGTCATATCTATAAAGAACCCATAAAACTCCTCTACAACTTGAAATTGTTTTCAGTCTGTAAGGCCCCGTTTACACCATACCTTTTCATACGAAAACGGTATGCAAATGTTTTCGTATGAAAATGGCATAGTTTAGACACTAGCTAGAGCATTTTCTAATGCAATAGTCTTCATTTGATGCCGGATAGGAAAACGGTTCGGTGTAGACGGTAGACCAAAACGGAACACTTCCATACCATTTTCGTATGAAAATGTTATAGTGCAAACTGGGTCTAAATGAGACTTGCATCACTGGGACGCTTCCAATGAAACTTTATTATAAATGATAAAAAACAAGAGCTTTGTGCACTGTAGGGAACCTTTCATAGGACAATGCTGGCCCTGATTCCGTAGTATGATCACAAATAGAAAGCCATCAATCCAGGAATGAAAGGAGCCCATACGATTTTAAGTCGCTAACTCTAAGATCTCAACAAACGCCTTCAGACGTTTACAGAGCTGTACATTTAAAATCAGGTTAGAATAAGCACCTCTTACTGATTCTGTAGCCGGCGTTCCTTACTCGTCCAGTATACAGGTCATACACGGTCGCCATTGCGAGCTGGAAAATTAAGATAACAAGGCTCACTCAGGGGATTTTGGGAAATGCCATTGGAACAGCGTGAATGTAACTCGATTTTCGAAGAAAGGAAGAGCCAACTAGATGTTCAAGGACTGAAAGTACTGCACAAGGATCTTCTAAACTGGAAAGTGACTCCGGAGTGAAAGCAGCTGGACAGACAGTGGGCTTATAAGCTTTGCAAGTAGCTCGAGTAGGAGAGCCAACAAAGGCAAAGCAGAAAGAGCAGTCACCAGAGCATAAACCAAATTGTGGAACACCAAAATGATGATCTTTTCCTTATAAAGTGAAACCCTTGAAGCAATATCGTTGTGGTTCAAGCGTCGCTTCTCAAGGCAGAAGCACACATGAGCATTATCTACCAGGAATCAAAGGACAACAGAAGTGCCATATACTCTCTTTGGAACAGTATTAGGGTTTTTATTAGTTTAGTTAAACTGTTATTAAAATTACAAAACTAATATGTAGCTCTTAAAGAAGAATATATACCTTCATAAGGTTTGCAGAAACATAAAAGTAGAAGTTAATACAAATGAATTTAAATTCAAAATTCAAAGAAAGAGAAGGATAGCAAATGTGAAGGACTAAACATGCAATATTTCATTACAAAAATAAGAAGAATAAAGAAGGTTAAGAATAATGAGTGAAAGCAAAAATGATAGAAAGGCTGCAGAAAATGGGGGCCAAGAAAAGACATACCTTCGGTTTGGACAACTGTTTAATGAAGTCGATTTCTGTGTCATTGAGAACATCATAGAAGATATATATCTCAGGGTTGTCATGAACACATTCCACTTTGAGTGGTTTGAGGAGGAGGCGAGGGGAATTTCGTTGATAGAAACAGCGAACTTTGGCGAAATTTATTGGTCTCTGAAAAAAAAGCAATCAGTTCAAAATGAAATGCAAATATAAAACAAGATGAAGGTAAAGAAATCTAATGATTATTAATGAATGATTGAAGAAGTAAATGAAAGAATGAACGAAGAAAATGAATAAATAAACAAATGAATTAATAAATGAATGAATGTACAAAGAAAACGAATGAATGAGTGAATTAATAAATGAGTGAATGACTACAGGATCTAAATAACAAATGAGTAACGAATAAATGAGTGAGAAAATGAATGAACACGTAATGAAAAAAGAAGTAATTAAAATAGATAATACAAGGGTGATTTGAAGAATAAACACGCAAGGTAAAAGAAGCAATAAGCAGAAGAGGTAAATAAATAAGTTTATGAATGAAGAAGACTAAAATGGATAAATTGCTTTTTATAACATATAAATTAATGCAAAAAATACAACGTACTTTGTTTGCAACATATACAACGGGGAAAGGACACTGTTTCCTCTAGTCCCAACTGTTCCTCGTGCTTGCTATTTACTCTTAAGTGCCTAATTGCTGGAGGGGTCAAAATAAGTGGGGGAGGGGTAGAAGAAATTCTTTGAAATCTAACATAATACTGCTATGAAGTACACTGTGTGTTCATAAATCAGGTATCTATGGTCGTGAGAATGTAAGCAGCACAAATGTATTGCTAACAGACAAGAATGGCTTATCAAAACATCTGTTTCGAAAACGTTTTGAAAAATTTTGCGCAAGAACTAATAAGCGGGGGTCCTAATATGAGAGGTGGGAATTGAAAAATTTTCAAAAATTAATTAGAAGGGAGACACCAATTAGGCACTTTAAAGCAACATATTAAGCAAATAAAGTTCATCTCACATCAGATATCCAATAAATTGGAGAAATAGGAATGTAAATCAATTAATTAGTCAATGAAAGAAATAGGAGGTAAAACTACAAAAAGATAGAATGAATAAATACATGATTAAGTGAATGAGTGCATCATATTGAGCATATGAATGAATGTATGAATAAAGAAAGGAATTAATGAACCAAAAGGTATAAATGGGTGAACAAATAAGTCACATTGAATGAAATTATACATATATGAATGAATGGACGAACAAATGAACTAATAAATGATTGATATAAGGTAGGTATAAATAACGAAGTTAATAAAAGCTTTTTTGCATCTAACTCTAAAATTGGATTATTTACAGATTCAAGCGATGAGTAACATATAATAAACAGACAGAACTAATGAATAATTATGAATGCAACTATTTGGTTACTGAAGTTTACTAGTTAATAAGCAAAAAATCTATAGTAATGATGCAGTTGAAACAATGTTTCCAAGATAAGTAATTAAACTTCAAAAAACTTACGGTGTGATTGTCATTGAAGATGCCTCTACAAGATCTTGCGTAAGTGCTGTTGTAGAAATGAGCATTGCCTAGGACATCCTGCTTGAAGTCGAACTGATGACTGGAAGAAGGAGCTCGCACTCCTTTGTTCTTCATTTCAATTACAGACTTGTAGTATTTTGCATTGTGCAACATTGTTGCATCCGTTGAATCTAGAAGTTTAAGAGTGGATTCAGTCATCAAATCTTTCTAGACTGAGTATATAGACTTGTTGGTGCAAGTAGGTATAGGGATCATTCAAGAGGTATTCAATGGGCAAAATTACCACTTTGTCCTCCACCCCTATATAACGGTTTGTCACAATCGAGCTGATGCCCCCATTTTTCTTGTTAACATTCTGGCTTGAGACCCCATAGCACTACCCTATATTTGTATACAACATATAAATTGATGCAGTGCTGCATAAGATAACAGTTCAAAGATTGTTGAAATTAAAGATTGATTGTGGAAAGTGCACGATTCAGGCTCGATAAGGCCTTAAAACTCCTTGTTTATTTGATTACTTGTTTGAGCTCATCACAAAGCGAAAAAGTAGAAATATAGCACTAAATTTTTGGCGTTGCATACCGAAAGTAATTTACACTCCCACTCCTATATTTTTCATAACAGTTGGTCACAAAAATAGTGCTCACCCACCCACCCCCTGCCGTTTTGAACTCTTTGAATGACCCCATAGGTGGAAATATTCTGACTTTCAGATATTTTTCTCTACCGCCTTTCATATCTAGCATACTCAATTAGCATTGCTCATACTGATCATCGGTAAAAATGATCTTAAGAGGGACACGGATGCCCTCTCCAATGTGTATGAAACTACAAGAAAGTTGGCCATGGTACAGGAGCAAAATGTCACCTCCCCCTCCCCCTCAGGGAAGCAATGTCAAATGACTATTGCCCGCCAAAATGTTAGAGCCACAATGTGATGGATGATACCTCACTATCAGATACCTTAGGAAACATTTGTTCCTCACTTCAATTGACATCAGAAAATTGCAATCCCTAGAAACATATCTAATTCTCCCATATTCAATCTGCAAGGCCTACAGAGGGTCAAAATTATACAGGCAGTAAAAAGTACTGCTTGCTCTCAATATAAGCAAGCAATACTGCAGCCTTAGAATCGCTCGACATGTCGCATATAAAGCCCAGTTAGAGACATCAGGTTTGCAGGCTGGCTGAAGGTGTTTGGTCAAGGGCCATAAAGCTTTGCCAATACAGCCATAAACCCCAAACAATCTAAACTCTGTCGCCAAAATTTAGCCTATGCTTGCCATCTTATTCATTGCGGCCAGTATGCCTGCAATTTCTACAAGAACAAGACAAATCATATACATGATGCCTGATAAAGTTAAATGTAGACAAAAAAACTTACTATATTTCAAAGCCAGTTCAGTATAGTGTAAAGCTTTTTCATAACTGCTACTCTAAAATATAAGAAGAACGAGAATTAATTAGGCTTACTTCTATAGGTCTACATATATATATAAAGTATTTAAAAAGGCTTAAAGCATACTTAATAGATTCTATGCAATAGGTTAGGGTAGATGGCTTGACACGTCAAACAATATATGGTAAACATATATAAAAACTATTTTAAAAGTATTTATAAATATATAT
>WIPJ01000947.1:0-15683 GCA_018155075.1 Cassiopea andromeda
TTTTTTCTTTGCGTCGCTCAATGCAAGGGGTGTTGTAGACAAACGTGACAGAGCGTCATGATGGAGGGTGGGTGCTTCAAAAGTGGCATTTTAGCGTGACGAAATTCTTCAACAGCCTCTGAGACTGTGAATTGCACGCATGAAAGAGATTATACGTGTGGCTTACCAACCACATTGTATTTTCCTTATGACGAAGATTGTAAGTAGTTAAAGTATGTCCACTAATTGTAAAGTGACAGTTAATTGCATGGCAGTTCTTTATATTTACCGACAAAAAGATGGGTTTTTCCTTACAGAAGATACTTATCATCAGATTATTCAAAAGATGAGAATGGCCCACTCCACATGCCCCTTTTTCGTAGTTCCCTTCTAGTACTAACGAGATTGGTTATTTGCCTTCTTTTCCTTCATGAGTATTGCAGATGAAACAGAGACACTCGAATTCACTTTATTAAGTAAACACTTCCTTTTCTAACTTTAAACACTTCCTCATAGGCTTCAAATAGACATCTCAATTTGCTTTGTGTCACAAAATGCAACTTTACTTGCCGTTAATATCTAGGTTGTTAGCGAGTAATAAACCTACGAACATTTTGTGTACCCTGTAAAAAAGTAAATGATCCCTGATTTCCACACCGTTGCTTTTTGTTGCCGTGACCCATGAAAGATTTTCATGTTGCAAATCATATGTTTTATTACAGCACGAAAAAGCAGCAACATTCTTTTGACATACTGAAAAGCTTTTTTCGTCAGACACTCATCAGAGTATGAAAACGTCGGATGGTGACCGACGTTTTCATACTCTAATGAGTGTCGGACGAAAAAAGCTTTTAAGTATGTCAAAAGAATGTTGCCGCTTTTTCGTGCTGTGGTAAAGTTCTGTAGTATCAACAGACTATTTATGTGTTTTATTATGATGTACGCGTCTTTTTATAAGAAAAAAGTTTGTAAAAAATGAGGCTCAAATGTCCAAAATCTTTAGAAATGGTTAAGAAAGTCGCAATGCTTAATTTCCAAAGTTGAGTATTTTCGTTGGCCAAAAATTGACACTATATCATCATTACCTTCAAAATGTTAAATATGGAGTTCAAGTTCGAGTATGCAAGAAAAAGAAAGAAACTTGTTTACTTCAGTAAAAGTTAAGAAAATTTTATGAAAATCTCAGGCTAAATTTTGGGAAAAGCTAGGAAAATTGAGGCTCAGGCAAAATGATAGTTTTCTTATAAAAAGTAACGTGTAATCGATTTTTTGTAACTGTCAGTGTTTTCCCAATAGACGAGAACCCGGTGGAGTGTACATCTGCTGTCTAAAAGAAAGAGGCTATGCTACCAAAAAGGAGCTTGATGATATCTTCAAAGATGACAGGGAAAAAATGAAAGAAAAAGCAAAGCGCAAAAGACGAGAGCAAACGGCCAAGAAGAGGAGAGAAATGGAGGGCCTAGCAAAGCTAAAGAAGCAGGTGAAAGACTATGTGAGGAACAAGATGGATGCCGAGGAAGGGAAAGAAAATAACCAATTATCTGAAAGCGATAAGCAGGGTGAAGAGCGAAAAGATGATATTCAATTATCCGAGGGGGAACTAAATCCAATGAGTGATTGAGGGAGTTTGCTCCCAGAACAGACTTCCGGATCTCTACCTCAACAAGCATGGTCCATGTGCACGCGAAGTTCTTTGACGGTGGAGTCTGTGAAATGCACGTTTTCCAAACATGAACTATGGATTTGAAATAAAGGATGTTGTTAGTATTGCTGCAAAGTACTGGTTCTGTGAATTATGTTGATTCAGAAAGATAGCCCAGCTGAGGAATATGGACCTCTTGAATCGGGGCCAATGATATGAACTGCCACCAAGGCAGACAATAGCGCATTCAGGTACGAATGCAAATTTAGTTAAGGATCTGATTTAAGATTAAGCAGATTAGCAGATTTCATGCTCTAGACTGAATATGGAATTCGAAATGCAAAATCCATGATCTCTTTGACCTACCTTTAATTCTGAGATTGTTTACATTTGTATAGTTAAGAGACTTGTATTCAAGTTTTATATTTGACATATTCTAGAATTTTTTATTATCAGAAGAAATCTTACTTGTTACTGACAGTCTTTAAGGATGGGTCAAACCCCTTTTCTTTCATTACTAGCTTTCAAACTTTACTTTTGCATCTGGTTCAGCAGGCGGTTTTAGGAAGCATTTTCCCCACTCCAATGGTACCGTATTTCTCCGCCTATAAGCCCCCGTTTTATACCCCCCTATAGATAGGCCCGTCTTGTCCATTTCGCGTGCTTTTCTCCGCGTTTGAGCCCCCCTCCCTCACAGATTGGCCCTAAGAGAGTGTTTGTCCTTGCGAAACAAAGAGTAAACACACTAATAGAGCACATTTTTCATTTATAAGAACTTTTTTGGCCTAGTACTGAAACTTTCGTAACTGTTTCGCAATTCCAGTGTCAAAACTTTACAAGTTTTCTTAGCAAAAATTTTTGAGTTCCAGTGTTCTACGCATGCACATTAATGGACAGTGAAAGTCCTCTTAGAGGCACCCTCCAAGCCCCAAGGAGTTGGGGGACAAGGAAGTAAATCGAGAAAAAGAAAGCTTCATGTACACTTGAAATGATAAGTAAATAACAGAAGGTTAGCTGTTAGAGGGTAACCAACATAATATACATGACATTTTGTACACAGATAAATCGAATTTTAAATACATAAACACTCACAAAAATTTCTTAGATCTCAAAAATCCAGTGCTGAACTTTCTTAACTTTTTCAGCAGCTGAGTACTACTTTCTTGTAAAAAGGAATGTACAGTACCTTTCTTTTGTTCAGTCATTCTTATCATGTCTCTAACGTTTCGGTGCAGTTTTGCACCATTTCATTTATTTCTATTTATTTATTTGATCTTAGGTAGCGTCCACACTATTGCGTTTTCGTTTGAAAACGCATACATTTAGATGCATCTAAATGTATCTAAATGCATCCAAATGTATGCGTTTTCATACGAAAACGCATTAGTATGGACGCTACCTTATTTATCCTCAAAATCCATTCAACTATACTTACTAACTAAAAACCATACCTACCATACCAGAAATGCAGGCCCTTAGACACTAGAGGGCAGGGGGCATTGCCCCCCCAATAATTCACCGAGGTTGTATATAGAAGTGCTCTCAAGTGTACTTTTTACTCATTTGCCAATTGACTTCTACCAAAGCTAGAGACTAGGAGCATCACTACACAGATATGTGACGTGTAGATATACCAGTATTTTGTTGTGTGACAGACTAAGCCGTTTTTCCTTCTTGGCACAAGCTTCGTGGGAATTTTGTTTGCAGCCTAGAAAGTAAAATGCTAGTGCTTCAATTCTCGGATTTGCTAGCCCACTGCAAAAGTAACGTGTACGTGACGACCCTTTTGGGGAATAGGGCACTTTTTCCTTCTGAGTGCACTCCATGTAGCAAATGCCAGATGTCTGTGGGTAAGCTTTGCTTTTTCCACGACCTACCGGCATGAGATTTTTTGCTTCTAGTATTGACATATACGTTTGCAACAGCAGAAAGGAAACATCGGCGTAACTAGATTGAGGGATTAATTTCTCCTCCTTAACATGAAGACATTCCACTTTGCAAAAAGGGCGTTTTCCGACGTTCTAGAGGGCGTTGCCTATCAGATAGGATTATTTTGGCAAATGCTTTTTCACTTACTGAAGCAGATGTGTAACATACAGACGCTCCCGGGGCCTTAAGCCGACTTCTACCTCTGTGCCCCCTCCCCCAATCAAGTCCAGCTGTCTACAAGCCTGTAATGATATTAATGTAAAATTAACAACTAAAATGTGTAATATGTAGGTGTTGTTCTTCCATGGATTTGTACAAAAGTACTTTTGGGAAGGTATCTAGTGCCTTCGAGCTCAAAAGGTGAGATTTCAACTCTTTTAAATCGTGCAATGGTCTCCGCATCTCTAAAGGGCTTTGGGATGCATTCCAAGCGTTCTGACATGTGTACAATGGGCTTCTTTCGGTATGTTATAATTTCAGCTTTTGTACATGAACACTCCTTTTTATAAGAACAATTTTACAAGAACATGAGCCTGAAATTTTTGTGGAAAATTAAGAACAAGGCTGAACCTGAAGCCTTGTCGCAAAATCTATTTTGGAAAACGATGCAGAAGCTTTCCACTAACACATGGACATGAAACGTCATTTCCTTGTTGACCTGAGGAGAATTGACAGCCTTGAGCCTTTTTTCCATTTTCACAAATTAGTTGCTCCTAGTGGAACTAGGTATAGTTATTTATAATTGTTAATAAACTTTTTTCAATAAAAAACA
Organism: Cassiopea andromeda; assembly: GCA_018155075.1. Lineage (NCBI taxonomy): Eukaryota > Metazoa > Cnidaria > Scyphozoa > Rhizostomeae > Cassiopeidae > Cassiopea > Cassiopea andromeda. The sequence continues at coordinate 4,323 of WIPJ01000947.1, forward strand.
TTAATATGCAAGAGAGATCATCTTGGTTGTAACATTTCGCTCTCAATCTATCAAAACATCCAATCTTTTCTTATATATTGTCTTTCCACGTATTTATAAATGGCCTACACGCTACTAATTTAAGAACAAATTAAGAATAATTCAGCTTCAAAATTTGAGAAGATTTAAAAACAGCCAGCCTGAACCTCAATTTTACTGGTTCTAATAAAGGAAGAGTGTAGACTCCTCACGTTCCTAGTGCTACAATTTGATAGGGCAGATCTATAGACCTTAGAGTTTGTAGGTGCAAGGTATCTCAATTCTTTTACCTGGAGACCACATTGCTTCGGGAGGAGTAACACTGAGAATGACACTAGTGACTGAAATAAAAATTGTTGTACAATACTAGTATTTAGTATTGTTGTCAAAGGTAAGGAGTTAATAGGACTTTTGTTATTTAAAGATATGACTTGAAATGACTTTATATTTTTCATCACTATATTTATATGTCTTTGTACCAAGTATTACTCTCACCCCCTCCTTGTGGATAAACCCTCTCGTAATTTGGCTCACCAAAGGAGCCCTATGTTGGTACATAGATAGTCCGGGATTATACGCAGATATATACGGTAAATTGATGGCCATTTGGAAATAGAAACCACACTGTATTTGTTAATGCAAGTAAAGTAAAGGTAGTCCCGTATACTTTCGTACGTAGGGGACTGCCTGTTAGAGAGAACACTTATGCTGAGCCATCAGGTATGTGAGGTAGGGTAGCCAGTTCCTTTCCTCGCCGCCTTTATCTCCCCAGTGTTGCCACCAGATGCCCAGTTGCTGCTGGGTGAACAGTGGGCGAGCGTTCAGTCTGGGCATCGAGTCGGGCTCGAGCCGTAGACCTTCCGCACGGGAGGCATGCGCTCTAACCACTATGCCACCTCGATCATGTTAATGCATGTAAGCAATGGTTATTCAAATCGAATAAATTGCTGTAAATTGACTTATGCTTTGTAGGTTCCACCATACTCAGGGGCGTCGAAACGATTCTTAAAGTGGGGGGGCCTAATTAATCGAATTCACAGGGGTCACGGATAAGCTCGGAATTCTGCTTATTTGTGTTGTCTAGAGTATCACATTTTAAAGTTTTTTTAAATATTAGCACGTAGAAACTGGTTTTTTGTGGTGCCTTGTTCTAAAAAAAATTGTTGAGTGATAAAAGTTCAAAATCCTATTTCAATACATCTTTCACCATATAACATCTGAAAAGTAGCATGTTTTATAATACAGGATTCTAGTATTTTATTATTAGTTAGATGCTATTACCATACGCTTGAAGTGAAAGCATCAAATTAAATGCATTCGGTAACATTTAAATTACCGAAAGCAAGGTTTCATTCATAAATACACCTTTGCTTGCGTTGTAATAACAAAAATGAAACGATGCCTTTGTAAATTAGCACTTTCAGAAAAGATTGGCACAAAAATTATATGTAAAATGCAGTTACAAGTCAGATGTGGTAAAGGTTTCAAAATTGTTGTGTCGCACACTACTCAACGACACAAAGTCATTGGCAACGCTGATAATATCTAAACCATCTACCAAGTCCTTGTGTGTATGCAGAAAAGATAAGGCATTGAATCTAGACTGTGTCATGGTTGATCGCAGACCCTGTCTTGTGAGAAGGTCTAGACTGGACCCTGTCTTGTGAAAAAGGAATCAGTTTGCTTTTTCAATATATTTTAGGATTTTTCTTTGATGCTGCACTGCAAAAAAGTTTCGACCCTCCCCCCCGGTTTCGACGCCCCTGATACTGCATTTTTTTGTAAGAAACTGTTTTTTAATCTAGTATTAAAAACTTTTCTAGCTTTTCATGGTTTCAGTATCAAATCTGAAAAATCCATTAGTGAACTTTCTCGGGTATTTGAGCAATCAAGCGCTATATTCTTTTAAACCATTTTCGTTTAAGGGAACGTCCGTTCTAGAGGGCCTAATGTGTTTTCATATGTCCATTCATGACATACCCTACTTGCCTTAGTTTGTCCTAGTAACTTTTTGCTTTCCCTCCGATTTCTCTATTACCAAATCAAACAGTATTACCTTGTGTATAATTTTCTTTTTTATATATGCTATAATCATTTGGGGTTGACCATTTGGAAAATGTGTTGTCAGAAGCCCATTTCTTCATGATATAAACTCTTTTTTTACAAGAACCAGTAAAATTACGGTTCAAGCTGGCTGTTCTTCATATTTCCTCAATTATGAGACAGTATTGCTCCTAATGTGTTCTTAGAATACTTTGATTGATTGAGAGCCGATTAGCCAACTGTTGCATCCGAGATGGTCTCTTTTGCAAATCAATGCTTTTTATTGGAAAAGTTTATACACAATCCAACTTTTCGACGCAAAATCCACGTGCTAGTTGTGGTCACGTGAGCTTTCAATTAGTCTGTTGTGATTGGATAAGCCTTTATTTTTGTAAACAAAGATGCCAAAACTAGGTTAGGAGTCTGTGGAATAGAACTACAGCTACTTTACATGGGGGAAACGCTGTTACTGCAAGAAATAGAGACGATAAAATTCTTATACAATGAAGAACACGATTTTCGTGAAAGTCAACACTACCTTCACGGCCTAAATTGATTAAAGTCTGTACTAGCGTGACCTCCAGTCTGCCCTCTTGACAGCAGGAACATCCGCAAGTCATTAACGTCTATTTTGTCTACGTCATTGAACGGTGGGTTCGTAGAGTTGACATCATCGAAATTTTCTAGTTTTCAAACTAACAGATAGGTTTCTTCACATTCGCAGCGAACGGCCACAGACTTGTCCCAGTTTTCGCGCTTCTATGTACAAAGATAAGACCTTAACCAATCATAGCGCGCTATTTTAAATGTCATGTGACCCCATGTAACACATGGACTTTTCGTCAAAAAGGTGGATTAGACAAAGTTAGCACAATATCTAGTTGGGCTAGGGGCAACTAATTCACGGAAATCGAAGGAAAGACCTGTCAATTCTCCTTAGGCTAACGAGAAGAACATTTCACGTACATATTCGTCCACACATATATTTTAGAACATTTCTTCGGCCTCAGGCTTATTTTTGATATGTTATTGATTTTCAATCAACACCAAATTTCAGGCTCTTGTCCTTATAAAATCGTTCTCATAAAAAAGGATAGAAAGAGTGCATTTAGCTGAGTTGCTTCATGTGCAAAATCCGTGGATCAAATGGCATTCTATCATCTACATAGTTATATGCTTTATTTGATTGAATGTCCAGAACATGGTGTTAAATCCATTCCTTGTATTTGCTATAGGGAATCTACAGGTCTCCTAACTATAGTTCTAGGTTGAACCAGTGTTAAGTCAAAATCCATTAGCTTACTCCCTAGCAATTTTTTGATACACACGATCGAACGCAGAAATCATTGGACCCCGATAAGCAGGACGCACACAGGCCAATCAAAGTTGTTAATTGTGTTATCCCCCTATAAAAACAATAGTTTGCAGAATTTATTTCCGGTTATTTGAAGTGAAGCAACCAATTGAAATGCGCAAGTTTGTTGCTAGGATATCCCCCCCAGCAGCCAAGCCTGGAGGAAAATAACGTAATGGACAACATGATATTGCAGTATGGCTTGTGTAAAGCATGTCCTAATTTATCTTTTGTATATTAATTCCCTTGTATCAGGCGGCGTTGAGGATATAGATTTGAAATACACACAGCCGGCTGCAGCCTTTGACGAGCTTTATGAGGATGGTGTTGGCTTGTATTCTGAAGAGAAATGGCAAGCAGCGATAAGGTCATTTCAACTGGCTCTTGCCGACTACAGACACGAGAACGAAGTCAAAGCTAACTGCATCCTGCAATGTAGAGAGAAAGTTGACAAGAGCGATGTTTTGAAAAGTGGATTATATGATGGAGGAACGCTGGTATTGTACTATGTTATCAGAGTTAGGAGATGTGCTGATTTGTGCAAAGAGAAATTTATGGGAAGGCGCACCCCTATAGCGAAGTTTTTGCGAGATGCCTTCGAAAAGAGAGAACCATATAATTATCTTCAGTTTTCGTATTTCAAGGTTTGTTCCTGTATTTAAGTATGGCTTGCCAAGGGGTAGTCCACCTCGTCGAGTCCACTTCTAGAGGCTGCCCAAGGACTAAGGCCTGGCGTCTATTGCCCCAGGGTACTGAGATTTAGAGAAAACCACACCCTGGGTGTAAAGAAAGTTTTTTTCAACACAATTTGAAATAATTATGTAATAATACTATTTATTATTTGTCATAATACTTATTCTTTTATTTTATTACTGTATATACTTGAGAGAGGACCTGCTAAGATAGGGAAATCAATAACATGTCAAGCTGGAGGATGTCAAGATTAGTCATCAATCACTTTCCAAACAATTTATACATCAACCCTAACCCTTCCCGTAACCCTAACCCTCCCAAAATCCTAACCCTTCCAAAAACCCTAACCCAAACCCTGTCAAACACCCTAACCCTTAGCCAAACCCTAACCCTGGAAGCGTTTTATGGTGAAATACCTTGATGGCTAATCTTGACATCGGCCTGTCAAGCTTTCCCAGCTGCAAAGCCGAAGTTCCCTTGTGGAAAATTTGTTTACTTCGTGGAAAATGTCATTTTAAGAATTCATGGTGCACGTCTGAGGTAAATACCCGGGGGTTTTTGCGCGAATCCAACCTCATAGTTTTGTGAGTAATTTAAAATGTTTTACTTTTCGCCTCTTCAAATGAGCGGCCAGCTCTAGATTTTGGAAAGCGCGTAACTAGTATTTGCGCGCTTTGCGAGAACGATATCTCAGGCGCGCATCAAAGTTACAGCCTGGCCATAGTCACGAAATAACATTCTGAAACCTGTTTGCTAGACGCCGGAAGCCTAGCCCTTCCAAATGCTACATATTTGTTAATGGACTTTACAATTTCGAACGGTGTTTTGGCTGACCACATTATTGATTTACAGATAACGAATTTATTACCATCAATAAAGCCATGAATTTGGCAGCCAATTGTAAAGCTAATTTTTAGTTGTACCACATTTTGTTGACAGTTAAACCTCCAGGATTATTATGTGATTCCACAACAGGAAATTGTGGGTAGCAAGCTGTTGTAAAGAGACGTTTTGCTAAGCAGCCAAACAGTGGGGATTCTTTGACATGTACTGAAAGGGGGAAGGGATATGAAAGCCTCTTGAAATTTGTCGATTTTTGCCACAGTTTCTAAGTCTAGTTATTTAGGGGTGTAGTGCCTATTAGTGTCTTCCATTGCAAATAAACTGTCAAAATATCATGAGACACCCCCCTTGTTCCATCATGTCAGTCTATTTAGTTTTTTGACATAATAAAATCATGGGGCATTGAAGTGGGGATCAGAGAAGGGCCCCCATAAAATTTTTATAAGTGCATCCTTAGATTGCAAGAAAACCTTTTCGAATATCAAAATACATCTTATCTTAGAAAGCATAGGCAATCTTTTGTATGACATCTGCACTAGCAAAAAGGATGGGATGGGGTTGCAGTTTGCCCTTGCTCTGGCCTGCCTGAGTGCCACTGCTGTTCCTTTGAGCATCAGTCTCAAGCTTACCAGATAGAAGCTCCCTCCAAAACTTGAAGCCAAATTGGGCTGGCATATCACAGCTACATTTGCTTAATAATAGCCCACAACCCCCAGCTTAGCTTATCAGATAAGCATTTGTATGTTGATATTATAAATATCTGCATTGTATCTATAGCTATTGTGCTTCAACTACTTGCTGTAACTTTTTCTATTTCAACTTTTTCCTATTTTGGCTTCAGAGAAGTGGTGAGAGAGGTGGGGGGTGGTGCAGAGAATGAGATAGGAAGAGAGAGGCACAAACACAAAGAGAGGCAAAAGAAAGTAGAGACAGAGAAAGGGGGAGCCAGAGAGACCTAGAGCTAAAATAGAAATAGAGAATGAGGGGTAGAGTAAGAGAGAGGTAGATGTGAAAGGACAAGGAGTGCACAAGAAAGAAGTAGATGGATATAGTTTCAAGAGAATGTTATTAGATGAAAGTGTGCTAAGTTTGAGTTGTAGAATATAGCAAATACCATGACATTAGCCTTCTGTTCTAAATTTTAGTAGTATTTTAATCATTTCATCATATTTCAGTTGAAGCAATACCAAAATGCTGCTAATGCTGCATTCACATACCTGGAAAGGAATCCTTCTGATAAGATAATGACCAAAAATCTTGCATTATATACTTCATCAAAGTATAATGCATCCAGAGAAAAAGTTGTGTCTTATGAGAGGTATCACCATGAAGAGCTTTTCATGCAGGGTGATGAAGAATATGAAAATGGCAACTACTCAGATTGCATTTTGACATTTGAAGAATCATTGGATGAATATTACAGGGCCTACAGTAAGTGTCAGGCATTATGTGAATATCAGCATGAAAAACACCAAGTATCATACTCCATAGCATTGTTTCAACACTACCTGGCAATTGTCCAATGCCGACTTGACTGTCATGGTAAACTATCATTTGTAAATGGAATGAAGCGCAAGGGATTTCTTGAAGATCATTATCATTATTTGCAATTCTGCTACTTTGAAGGTAAGTGAGCTAGATTCTATTATTTTAATTTCTATATTAAATTACTTAGAAGAAATTAAAGTCTAAGCCATCTTACTTAGGATTTTTTATTTTGGATCCATATGCCATGTGAAGACATCTTTGTAGATATAGCAAATGTTCTATCAGCACATATTTTGGAAACCTAAATTATTCCTGGTATGAAAAGAACATGCTTTGTAATATTTCTTTGCACTTCTTTCGAACCACATGTGAATCCTCTGTAGAACTGATTCCTGTGCCCATTTCCAAAGAGGGGAAGTCCACTTTTCTAAATGCTTACTGAAGCACAGTAGTTGCCATGATTCCAGGCAAGCTCTTGCACTGCTGTTTTATTTCAAGATAGCTGTTTGAATTTTCAAGATGACTGTTATTGGACAAATCCATCATTGAAGGCCTTGTCACACCATGTTATTAGAATTCTCTCTGATAACTCACCGATAATCTTGCACGTCAATTATTTGCCTAGGGTTCTCTGGTTTCTTGAATGCCTTTGAAAAAGGTTTTATGACTCATGATTAACATCCTGCATTTATATCTGACCCAGAACCCCTTGAATTCAGACTCAAAAATATACCACAAAGCTTTGTATTTTGGTTGTTCATCCAAATATAATCTTTAAGTCATAAAATATTTTATCCAACCTGCAGTTGGTAAGATTAAACAAGCTGCTATTGGTGCAAAGACATTCCTCAAGCTCCATCCTGATGACCCAATCATGTCAGAAAACTTTGAATTTTACCTCAAGAGATTAAATGTTAAAGAGACAGATATTGCAGTTAGAATGGTAAGTGAAATAGCTTCTTTTTTTATATCATCATCATTGATATTGTGAGTATAGTAACTATGGCAGGGGTGTCAAACTCATTTTGACCCATGGGCCAAAAGCATGGTCATAGGATAATGCCAAATTTAGGGGGCTGTTAAATTTCTGCCTGATGTATCAAATAGAGTTGAAGACCAGACAAAAAAATTGCCTGAAGTTCCTATTTTCTGTTAGAACATTTGCCTGAGTGAAATTGATCTCTGCCCAACTTGGGGGGCTGCAGCCCACCTATCCTTATGACCAAAAGGCATAATTTGATGTCAAGCAGGTTAGGTAGGTTGATGGAGTCTGAGGGGGCTCTATGGTTAGGTAGTAGGGAGTTTTAGATGTGTGTAAATCATTGGATATTTCCTATCTGGTACTCTAAACAACAGCAAAAAATTATGGAACCATTCTTTTAAATGCCAGTTAGTGCCAGCAAGAACATTATTGCTAGATTCAGCGTTATTCAAATTCCTTCAGTGGCCACATTGAAAGTCTTGGAGGGCCAGATGCAGTCTACTGGCCATACATTTGACACCCCTTTTCTAAGACATTGTCTAGCAAATTTGAAAGACTTTTACAAGAAATCATTAATTTGAATTCCTAGTCTATTCTTTTCTTACACAATAAATTTGTTTTTGCAAAGACAGGTTTGAGTTTTTGAGAGATTTTCTGAGTATAGCTTTCCCGGTTATATTGTTGTGAACTCATGAAACTATAGGATAAATAGTTGTTAACGTAGCAGATTTTTCCTGCACATCTACACGTGATGGAAATTCTTGCTTGATGGGGGTAGCCCCCTTCCCCTGGAAAGATTGTGAATGGGTGTGCGCTTCCAAACTGTTTGTTGGCGTGGCGTAGAGAGATGACAGTAATGACAATGCGTGTAGTAAAGGAATTCATTGTATCATTTGCATTAGGCTTTTCTTCTTTATGAAATCTTAAAACCATCGATATCAATGTAGGTTTAAGAGGCTAACAGGCGAGTTATGTCAGTTGACTTAAGTTGAAATGTGTTTGAAGTTGTGTCGCAATGCTCCTTCACTGTTTACCCATACTTACGGTGGGCAAACCCTCTCTTACACCGACACACAGAGGACCCAAGCATTAATTTAATCTTTACTGCTATTGCGATTTTTAATATGGCAGTTTTTTATTTTGCAGAGAGCTGAAAAATACGCACGTCAACGAGAATTTGATAGAAAACTTTTATCTGTTGCGAAGTTTTACGCTAACCCTGATGCTGTTTTTGATGACGTAGCCAGTGACTTCAATGCATTGGTAAGATATTGCAATGATTTTCTTTTCACTGGTATTAAATTCACAATCACAGTATCGGAGATATTCTATGAATCTTGCCCATTCGAAGGCACTTTTAAAGCAGTGTATGCTCTCAACAGCAAGTAGGAGTTAATGACTAACTGCACAGTGGTAAGTTAGAATGTTACTGTGCGCAACTCTAGCACGAAGTTAATTTCTCTTGATAGCTAGCTGGTAGACCATCGAAAAGTAACAGGGTGGAGCGCCCGAGGACAGCATGCCCAATTCCTTGCATACTTTCAAACTTTGCAAAATATTAACGAAACTAATTATTATTTTCATATGCATCTATCTTCATTTTTAACCAACTTTGCAGTCATAGTTGTTATCTGTATTTTTGAATATTTTAACCAGGAGAATGATGAAAGTCTGATAATGGAAAGCAAGCTGCAAAGTTACCAGGCTGCTGAGAATGAAGAGCAAAGCGACGACAGAGAACAAGCGCCAAAGAAGGAAAAGAGAGTGAGGAATCTTCAAAAAGTCGTCAGGAATGCAAAATCGTGGCAGTTGAATCCGCTTTTTAAGGTGAACTACGAAATATATTTAATGGTTTATCTTTGTATTATTTCCAAATTCGTTTTTTCTTTTTTATAGTTAGTTGAATAGCTTTCGGAAGTGTGGCTTATTTCCCTGCTTTCCACGTTAAAGAATTATCTGATTTTAGCAAGATAAGAATGTTCTTATGTTGTGGATACTGTGTGTTATTGACCTTGGCCTTTAGGCCTATGTCCTTTGTCGTTTGATCTTTATCTTATGGCATCTCTTTGATTGGACAAGCTATATATAAATAACACACTTCTGTCTGTTTTAGGGAAGCATACTTTACAAAGAAGGTAAGCAGTTGAATGGGTCTGAGAGATGCGTAGTCGATAAATTTACCTCTCAAGAAGACTGTGCCGCCTTATCAAGGCTTGTTGAGGTAATTTTTGTTGTCTTTGCATTTGTCAATGTCATTTTTTGAATTGGCCTGTTTTGAACCAAGTTGAACATCAATTTTGGAGCGTTAGTTTTTGGACCAATGGCACTTCCTGTTTTAGGCATATACGATATCTTAGTTATAAACACACAGGTATTTATGTTCTTCGATAGATTTGTACCTGAAATTAAGCAACAGTGTATGCAAGAAAAAGAGTTTATTATATTCACCAAATTTTGGAGTATATATTTAAATCATAAATTTAAGTAGTTTACCTAACGTATTAGAACTTGCTTTCATTATGCGAATTTTTTCTATTTTTAAACGGTGGTTACATATATTCTTATATTATCCCCTGATGAGTGGGCAACCACGAAACAGGCTTGTAGGGATGAAATGGTAGTTTAATTTGCCGTTTTCTTCTATTGCGTTACATTTTGGTTTGATTTCATTTTTTCATCATTCTCCTTAGCTTTATCCCAGTTCGATTGCCGTTTAGCCTAATCTTTACTTTTAGTTGAGTTAAAAATATATTCCGAGCTCATATTGCAGAAGCACTTCTTACCTGGTATCTTCAGCTAGCAGTCGTTTAAGTGGGTTATCGGAGTTAGCAAGCTTTAAAATATGTGTCAAGCTTATAATCTTTCAACCTTAATACAGAAGCTTGCTGTCAAGAAATATGGTGTCTCATATCTACAAAATTGGCAACTTTGTGAAAAGGATACCAGAAATATCACATCATTTGCAGCATTTGATATGTGGCCTAAAGGTTTTAAAGTAATTATTAAACCATAGTATAAAGTTAAATATATTCAAATACGGACATGACTTGAATAACTAAATGTAATTTGCTGTAACATGAAAGTTCTAAATAAATATTAAACTTGTTGTTAGATCCTTGTTTCTTATGTAGAGGGGTAAACAGCAAAGGTCAAAGATATTTTTATTATTTTTCATTCTAATTAGGAGTTTCTGGTTAGATTTAAGTATTACTAATTGGAGAAAGATTCAGATAAATTTGCTAGATAGCACTGACAAGTGTAAGCAGTAGCAGTTGTTAAGCGTAAATTATATCTCTAAGGAACTTTCTCTTGGGTACCTAATTTGTTGAAGGAGGTTTTAATGAACATTAGTATGAGCAGAAGCAAGAATAAAAATTACTTCATAGGAGAAAATACCGTGTTTGATTTTTAGTTTCCGTTGCTGTTAAGACACCATTACGTTCAGTAGTCTACCATTGAATAATAAAGAATTTTATGTTCACGTTGAAATATCATGCTATTTGTTGATCTGGTTATAGAAACTGGCAAACTTCGGTGATGGCTATAAGCACAGTCATAACGATCCAAAGCATCCTTTTACCACTAAAGAAACATTTGAAGGTGTCAGCATAAAAGTTGCAGTCGAGGTAGTTATTGGTATTTGTTTTCCAGTGTCTGTAGCTGCGTTGAGGCTTTCTCATCACGTAATCTTCTTTGAGTCGCGTCAGAAACCTTTGCAATAGTTTGCACTTTACACTTTACGATTCAATTTGAATATAACAGAGCTGGCTTATTATGTAGGTAGGGCATGGGAACCGGAGGTGTACCGACTCAAGGGTTGTTGGGGTGTTACACCCTCTCCCACTTTTTGCCGATACTGTCGATATTTCTTTGGCTTATTGCTAAAATCTGGCATAAAACAATCGTTTGCTTATAATTGTTAGAAATTTTGTACCTTGGT
>WIPJ01000950.1:3155-15919 GCA_018155075.1 Cassiopea andromeda
AGAGAGTACTATTTCCATTAACAAACAGAGCATATAGATTGCTACTAACGGCACCTGTCACAGTTGCAAAAGACGAGAGAGTTTTTAGCAGACTCAAGCTTATTAAAACCCATCTGCGAACCACGATGACGGAAAAAAGACTCGAAGCATTAATGATGTTGTCTTGTGAAAAGGACTTAACCGATAATGCTAACTTAGATAAAAAAGCTGAAAGCTGGGCTGTGTTAAAAAGTCGGAAAGTTAAACTATAATGATTTTTTGCGAATAAAAATACATATCTTTACCAGACTTTTTATATACAGTGGCATATCGGGTGGTAATTGAGTTTGAAGTGTAGTTCCTAACAGCATCGAAGCTATAGGTATAGGTGCCCAAAAAGGAGTTTGAAAATAACTGTTACAATCTTTGATGCAGAAAAATTTGCTTTTGCATGGCTTGAAGGGCTTTTTAATTGCATTACGGAATATTGAATATAAAAATTTACATATGGAAACTGTCTACAATAGACAACTTAACGATTAGATCGATCCAAAGCAGAAAGAAACTGTTCTATACATATGGTTGTTAAATTCAAGCATCAAAGAATAAAAAAGGTGGCTCAATAAGGGTGCAACTTATTTAAACTATGAAATTGAAGGGCTAAAGCAGCCCCATTAGGATTTTATTCCTTAAAGCCCCCAGCTGCACTGCAATACCACTGTTCACCAGTATCCATAATGGTTTGGATGTTTACTAGTTCTACGACCTTTGTTAAAGTAAACTAGTCATCCACCCATCCTTTTTTAACATTATAAACTGCAATCAATAGGTCAAATCTGTTTTCTCCTCAAGGAAGAAAGCAAAAAGCCACACCCAAAACCACGCCCTTCTGTCGGCAAAATTAATAGCAACACCCCCCACCCTTCCATCTCTAGCCACGGCCCTGAAGATGGCATTAAAATGTCTCTCAACAAAGCACACAATATTTATAAGAATAAAGTCTATATGAATAGCAAGTTTCAGAGTCACCGAAATTTGAGAATAATTTAAGAATAATGCAGTTTGATTACTCGCAGTTTCCAAGTTGCCATGAAACTGGCGAGGTTCCTTCTGCTCAAAAATGGAAACTCAAGCAATGGGCAGACCCTTGACGTGGGGCTTGAGCTTAACTCAATGATCATTTTCATTTAGGATCAATTTGCTCGGCAACTCTAAATTGGTATAAAGCTCACGCCAAGGAATTAACCTGCGTGTTGTAGAATAGTCTACAAGTCTTCTTGTTTCCAATATGAAGCTTGCCACGACAGCTTTTCTCAGCCATCACAATTACTGGCAATCAGCAAGAAGCTTGGAAAATGCATCCAATTCACTTTTATGATCTTCTTATGTTCGTTTGATTAAACTGATTTCAGAGAATTAGATTTCTCTAGCCTGGTGGCATTATTACCCTCCTGTCTCTAATAAACATTAATTCTTTCAAACCGCAAAAGCTTGTTTATTGGAGCAACCTTTGTTGGCCATGTACGTATGTTATGGAAAGGAGGGCAAGCATATCTCTCAAAAATTTTCAATATAATAGACATTATCTTGTACCCAGTGTCTACTATAGAGCACTCGGTGGTTGGGCCCGGAGAAAAAATTTCCAAAATAAAGGTTCTCAGTTGGCTAAAAAATGCTATTTTGATAAAGATCCTTGCAACTATAGTACAAATAATTCCTTTGACTACACGTTTTTTCAACTATTTTACAAGAGTAATGTAAATTTTGACAATGTAATGAACCAATTTTACCTGGCTTTTTTCAAGTCCTAAATTTGGGGGTCTTACACCCTGCCACTGCCCGGTCGCTACGTCCCTGATGAGCACTACCATCAACGTTAGTCTAGCTTCGCTACTGTCCTGCTCACTGAACTTCAAACTGAGAAAGCTGCCACATGGTGTACAGCTATTGCGGAATTATTACTGAATGGAGCTAAAACGGTAAGGGGGGTGTCGTACCCATATACCCCCGGTAAGTCCGTCCATGACTGTAGTAATGATACATTGAAAGCAGGCGTGTACGTTAAAGTATTCTCTGGTATAATTGTTGACAAACACAGTTAAAAGGGCACTATTGCCCCATTTACACTATTGCAAGGGAACAGGCACCCCTGCTACCCCCTGTTCCGGCACCCCTGCTACCCCCTGTTCCGGCACCCATACCCCCAAACCTTCTCAGTTTGAAACTAGCGATGCAACACTGCTTGCAGGTAGCTTGCAGGTGGTTGTCGGTTGTTACCAGTTAACACAGCTACAACAACATGAATATTAATAACAAATAGCAAACATGGCGGGAAAGCTCGGAAAGCAAACTAACATTGAGAAATCAAATGAGTTTGATCTTATCAGTACAATATCTTTGAAGTGCAGAAATTTACCTGTACCTGAAGTTTCACAGGCCGCTGGATCAGTCATTATTGCGCTTTTAGCATGCCTAAGCTTTGTTGGGAGCTTAGGAGGAGATTTTGTTTTCGATGATAACGAAGCAATACTGAACAATAAAGATGTGCGAATGGAAACGAAGCTGTTTTCTATTTTCAAGCATGATTTCTGGGGTGCGAATATTACATCAGCTACCAGTCATAAGAGCTACAGACCATTGACTGTTTTGACATTCAGATTGAATTATTGGACTGCTGGTGGCTACAATGCTGTGGGATTCCATTTGGTGAACATAATTCTGCATGTTTTCAATTGCATACTATCATTACGTGTCTTCTCCGTTATATTTGGAGGCATATCAGTTTCAAAACAAGGAAAAAAGGTCTTTTCATCACCGAGAGCAAGCTTGTTGGCATCAATCCTCTTTGCAGTTCACCCAATACATACAGAGAATGTGAGGATTATTAGTTTTTTTCAGTCTCCTACAAAAGAAAAGAAATACACCGCATTGAATATATGCAGGATATTGACAGACTTGTCAGCCTAAAATTTCTGCCTTTTTTCCTATAAAAAAATGGAGATTTGTTCAAAAACTGGGAGATCACAGAAACCTGTTAAGAGAATAAATATACTTGATAAATTTTTTTAAACATACTTGATAAATGATAAAAGACTAACAAAAACCTTTTGGCCATGCAGAAAGTCAATGTGATCATTATATCACAACTATAAGTTGGAGGTATTTTGAAAACAAATCACACAAAATGAAAATAGGATACCAGAGAGCCTGCGGAATAGCAGCTAGAAACCCGTTAATTTCTGCTAGGTAACTTCTTTAAAAGCAGTAAAAAATAAACACCATGCTCAAAAAATTGCTGCCTTTGAATAGGTGCCACCCTCAAATAAGCAGACACTTTTTGCTTGGATTTTGACATAAGTGTCATCCTCAAGTAAGCACCACAGTAAAACTCATACTAAGGCTGTTGCTTTTTCAATGGTTTTTGTTATTTTTGGCATGACATGCAAAGCATATAAAACACACAAAAAATTCAATAAATGTCTGCTTTATTATTTCATAAGCTTCAAAAGGACTTCAACTCATTTACATTGCATTGCAGTTCAAATTGACTGTTCTGGATTTTCTTTTTATTTTGTAATAGGTCATTGAGAAGGTACATTGTGTTGTTAAAAATATTTTGTTGCTTTTCTTTAAAAATAAGTGCCACCCTTTAGTAAGAGGTACCATTGAAAAAGCACTGCATTTTTAAGTGTAAAGGGAAAAAAAGCACCATGGTACTTAGTTGAGTAATTGTGGTAAGCTGGGAGACTAGGGTTAAGTCTTCCAAACTGGGAATTTGCCAATAAAAATTGGAGAGTTGACATGTCTGGACATTGATTATTGTTAGGTCTGGGTATTGATTATTGTAGCACAGTTGAATCTCTTGAATTACTTATTGTATAAAGAGCTTGCAAGCACTTATTTTCAAGGCAATGCCACTTGGAACTTTACAGTGGAACCAGAAGGCATAATACAGTGCAAAATTGAGAATAGAGTGTTGATGCAAATTTTTATACACACTATTTATATAGTATAGGAAAACTACTTTTTTGCATGAGCCTCAATTTTCTTAACTTCTCTCAGAATTGAGGCTGAGATTTTCTTACTATTTTCTTAACTTTTCTGGGAGAGCTTGGTATCACATGCCCCTAAAACAGGTTTCAGTACCTTTGTTGTTCTAAACTTGATTTTAAGCTCTATCTTCAACATTTCAAATATAAAAATGAGGTAATATTGATTTTTTTAGCAAGAAAGATGCTTTTTTGTATATAAAACAATGTTTATATATTTTCCAAATTAAAAGTTTTTTGAATATAATCTATTCAGGCACAAATAGACCAATTTCTGATAGCTTATTCACAGCTCAAAGCAGACTTTGTTTGTTGGTTTGTGCACAGTCCAGATGGGGAGCATTTGTTTATTGTGATGAATGTTATAAAGATACATATTGACTTGTCAATATCACAGACTTGTAATGCATGGTTGGCTCAGAGCTTCCTGTCTGCTGCACAGCCAGTGTTACAAGCTAAAGGACCTGAAAATGTCATGGAATTAGATATCAAAAGAAAAATATATTCTATTAGTTTGGATTTGTGATGTTGGTAGATATCATTACCACTTGTCTTCTCTTCCTCAATTTTAGGTTGCAGGCATTGTTGGCAGAGCAGATCTGCTTTGTGCATTCTTCTTTTTTGTTTCATTCCTTGCTTATGCCAGAGGCTTTTCAACAGGTTAGTTGTGGAAGAGTGATCAAATTGTAGATTTAGCAATTGTTTTTTATTTAGTTATGGTAGCAGATTCACACTTATGCCACTCATACACTTAAGTTTAGAAGGTATTTGGAAACTTGATACTAGAACTATGACATTGACTATGATTATGCATAGGAAAGAAATGTCATCATCATATTGGCAATGATTTCTCCACATGCTTCTCAATTACGTAGTCTCAGAAGTTGCCTATGAACTAGGAAATCCTTCAGTTTTCAATTTACTATTTTTGAAATCTCACTTTTGTTGCAAATTTTTGGTCTATACAAATAAACTATGAGCAATAAAAAGTTGCAATTTCAAAGTAGCAAATTTGTTACTCTACCAACTCCTGATAAGTGCTTTGCAATTCTTTTGAGTGGAACATTTTTCCACAAGGCAGAAACTGCACTCTTTGAGCAATCCACAATTTTTCTAAGTTCTCAGCAGCATATTATTATCTGTTTCTACAAAAGTACTTTATGATATGTAAAGGCTTTCCATGCTTGTCCTGCAGGCAAGTGGCAGCACCATGGGGGGAATGAGGGAGGCTTCTCCACTTCTTGCCAAGATAAATGTCTAGTTTGTCCAAATTCAATAAGAAAATGCTAGAGTTGGAGTGAGAGATATCTAGCAAGATTTTGAAGTGGGAGTAGCAACCAAATTGCATTGCTATTTTAGGGTGTGACAACCAAAATCCCTCCAGTCTGCAATGACTGGTGCTGCCCCTGCTGCAGGCCTTAAAATCTTATTGAGCTAATCTTGTTTGAATTTTCTTGAGCAGTTATTACAATTGACAACATAGCAATGTGTAATTTGAAAATTTGAACACTTTTTTACTATTACACAGGAAGAGATCAAAAAGCCATGTTCTCAAGATATTCCTGTTTAGATGGCCTCCAAAGGCTTGATACTTTTACTTGAAATGGTACAATTGTTTATAATATAGCATAGCTTTTGTGATCACCCTTTGCTTTGGAATGATTAAAATCAAATGATTTTAGTCAATTGCAACAATACATTTGCTTTACTTATGAGAAGCATGAGTCTGACATTAAGCAAAAATTATGAAGCATTTATAACATAGGCAGGCTGAGTTCATAAATAGAGTCGACAAAACCCGTTTGTACAAGAAAATTTTTGATCAACTTTGAAACAAAATAGAGAAAAACATCTACGACGTGCCTCACAAAACCTGAACATCCTATTTGTTGCATCAAAAATGCCTTTTCTGAGTTCTTGTTTTATTGTAAGTCTTACGAATTGAAGAAATAGTTAAGAAACATTAAAGGCTAGATTTGGCATAATATTGAAACAACAAGACTGAGGGCAGAAAATTTGTTTCTGTCAAAAAAAATGCATGTAGTGCAGCTATTTACCCAATTAGTAGAGTAAATAGATATTTTCAAGTGTGTTAGTTATGATGTATGAAATGCCAAGTTAGTCCTGTATGTTTATAAAAGCCTCAAAGCTATCACAAGGAGCGGAAGCTTCTTATTCATTCATGAAATGGTTTGAAGTTGTGACGTTTGCAAAGCCTGAAATGAATTTATTGTTTCTTTCATTTGCAGCATATTTTGTAAAATGACAGTAGTGTGAAATAAAATGCAAAACAATATTGATGCTGCAGTATTTTGAATCCAGGCCTCCTAATATTTAGACCCCGATATATAAGTTTAGGTAAATGGAAGGTTTTCTATGAGTCCGTAGCAGAGCATGCCATCCAATTTGGAGGTGGATTGGGAAAAGTGAAGCCTACATGGCTGATAATTGTAGCTTACATGTCTAGTTGGCCTTAATTAGCTTACTCGCTATATTTTTAGTCTTCAACGTAAATTATTATTATTATCATTACACGGCACATGAATATGGACCTGCTGCTCGCGCATATTGTGTTGTGGGCCTGCTAAACTGCCTACACTGAAGATTAAAACTAATTTATCGATTACCAAAAGATATACCTGATGATGAAGTCCTACGCTCTGCTAACTGGGACAGGCTTGACTTTATATACAAACGAAAGATATTGAGTATGATGCAAAAAGTCTTCCAGCAAACAGCCCCCTATGAGTTAGTAAACCAGTGCAGTGTAAAACGGACTCGTACCAGAGATAACATGCCATTTGAACTACTGAGATGCTACAGAGAAATCGGCAGAACATCAATAAGATGGAGAGGTCCGTTTTTGTGGAACACACTACCCACCAACTTGTGATGTAGACACTGTCAAGAAAGAGTTGAAAAATATGAAGGAGCTGATAAAATCGGTGCAATTTAACAAGGAAGCGTGTTAAATTGAGAAAAAACAGAGGGATTTTATTTACTATTGCAAGTTGCAAGCTCATTTTCATTGTAAGAGTAGTTTAAGTTTTCATTTTAATGTCTTAGTTTTGCGTTTTTAATATCTTAAATTTCCGCAGACAGCAGGTCCACATTAACTTTACAGTTGCGTTTTTAGGCAACCTGCTTTAAAAAGTAGCAAATGTATGTATGTATGTATGCAATTTCTCAGTAATTAAAGAGACTTTTCTAACACGCTTAATTGTTTGTATTTGTTCGTTTTGTAGTAGTTTTTATTGTTTTTATTTCATATATATTTTATTTCTACCACATTGAGAGCCAATTGTACATTTTCTTATGTAGAGAGATGTTCAGTATAATTGTAATTATTTAATACATTGATGATATGAAATTTGAACCAAAATCGTTGTGTAAGCCTGACTCATCTTTTAATTATTCCAACAGGATCAAGAAAAACATCATCTTCATTACCAGAGAAGTTGTCATGGCCTATACTTTTTATTTGTATCGTTTTTGCAACCTTGGCTATATTTTCCAAAGAGCAAGGAATCACTGTCTTGGTATAAAGTTTTGAAAGAATATATTTTAGAATATTTGCTCTTAGAATTTGGTTCTATATGCAATTTGCAATTTCTTAGTGAATTTGTATTGTAAATACCTACCAATTGGTATTTTTTGCGCCTGCCCCATAATGGTGCTATTTTTCCTAAGTGGCATTAAAAAGACCGGCGTTAAAAGGGCCGGCAATTCACAAGTTCCGGAAAAGCAGCGGCGTTTTTTGTAGCTCTAATTTTTGGAACCATTCAATTATCACGCATTCAGAGAAGAGGAATCTTTTGCAACACTTTTGCTTGATTGCTGGGGTGTGAAAGAGAGGTAGAGGTACTGATATATGCAAATGTACTCGAAGCAGCAACACATTTAGTCGGTTAAGAAATAAGAATCAACGATCAACAGAACTGACAGAATTTACGATACACTTTGTTTTTGTGAGAATAAAGTTTATGAGAATATTGAGGCTCAGAATCTCTGACATTTAGGAATCGAAGCTTTATCACTTTTCAATGTCTTACTTTTTTGAATAGCGTAAACTGTGGCCCAATGTGGCGGTAGACCAAATTTCTTGCCTAGCGTTATACAGGTCGACGTTAAAATAGGTTCGGCGTAGAAATTGCCAATAAGGTAGTCAATTTCTTTGCCTCCAGGGAATCTGCATCGTTTATGATGTACTTCAAACAGTTGCTGCAAAGAGATCTGCCATTAACACGATCTTGGTGTCAGGAGTTGTAAAAGATGACGAAATGGTGAGTAGCAGATTTATCAAACTATAAATTCAATAGGTTGGCTGCTCGCTTGGCAAGAACTGTATATTTCTGAGTGTTGCAATGATGAGCTACCATGTTGGAATTCGGTCCTTTTCTCAAATTTTGGAACCCACCCTTTAGAAAGTTTACTATTTTTGACATACTGTTGTTGTATTTTACTAGTTCCATTCGTAGCATATCGCACGGTATTGTCACTAGTTCTCTTCTCTAGTGGTTAAGTTGAGATATAACCACTATCAAATCAATGAGTTGATCATTCTTGCTTTGCCAGTTGCAACATAAACATTTCGGAATCCATCTGTCGTGCTACTTGTGCTCACCTCAATAGGTGATTAGAGTTGATAGCCTATCTTATGAAACTGAGAATTAGGAGAGAATTTTTCTTACATCATTAACATTTTCTTTTTTGAATCCTACCTGGTTTACAGCACAATACACTGCTTTAGGAGTTTCTTGTGTGTTCTTGAGAACATTTTCAACTACAAACAGAACTTTTGAGACCCCCCAGATTTGGAGGCACTAGGTACACTTTCCCCATGCCCTTTTCCCGATGGCTGTTTTAACTTGAAGTGTTGAAAGCACCTGCTGTTTAAACGCATTAGAACAAATGAGTGAAATATTCTACGATCAACTTCTGTGTCCCTGAGTTTTTACGTTGGTTGGAGTCACTTTGGAGCAACAATTTCTTAAAGGAGCATATCGATAATTGCTTGAGAAAAATCAGACTTAACGATACCTTGGATGGTTTGCAGAATGAATCGAATGACTAGTGCTGCAAGTAAAAATGTAGATGATCACTGTAGAGACCTATCAATATTTAAACACACAAGTACCAATGAAAGTACAACGTGAATAATTGCACTTTCATTGGTGATGGTGTAATGAGATATCCCGCCTTTAGTGATGCAGAGATTGTACAACACATCAAAGACGTTGAAGAAGTCAAAGCAGATGAAAATGTGAGTGGTGGGCGTGATCCAATAGCTCAAGCTCTTTAATGGAGTGATGCGGAATGTGGGGATATACCAAATCTGTTGCAAATTCTAAGTCAGTTGGGCAATATTGATTTGAAGAAGTTGAAGAACTGTGGTTGAGTACCTCTGCCTGCAGCCTATCGTAGAATTCATCAATCCTTTTGTAAATCTGTTATGCTAGTAATGCAGTTGTATCAAATATTGTGACAAAAATAGAAATACATCTTGAAACATAGTTCATGGTTTGTTCTTTCTACGATTTTTGGCTATAGTTTTGTTCGGATATTGCGTATTACATCAGCCGGTCCCAGAAAATACGTTATAAAGGAATTATGCTGTATTACTTGCTATTGATGTGCTACATTTCATCATGGCTTATTTCTTGCTATTTTATTGCATTAAGTGTTAGTGTACTTCATATAATACAGCATTGATGTATTGCTTTCTATGAAATGCCATTAATTTGGCTTTCTTCTTGTGTGACATGCTTCTTGAAGCAGTCAGTGACTTGTCTCAATGTCTCCTCTAGCCATGGCTAAAGACGCTGGCAAAACGAATGCTGGTTCTTATAGTAGCCATTGCCGTGCTCTTGTCTTGGAGGATGAAGATTATGGGAGGAAGCCCGCCAAAATTTCAAGAGGGCGACAACCCAGCAGCTTTTGCTTCCTCGTTGCTAGTCAGGGTAAATGATTTTCCATTATTTGATAATTCGCTTGCTCAAGTTGCTGGATACTAAATATTGCAGTCTTTGCAAACATAGTAAATATAAAGCTTGGATAGCTATTTGTGCCTGAAACAGCCTTGGTGCCAAAAATGGGTTTTATTAAAGATGTAAATGAGCTGATTGTTGGAAATTTTAGGCTGGAACGTTTTCTGCAGGATATCTTATAGCTACGTCTTCATGTCTCAAATATTCAATGGCTTTCTTACCTTTCAGTCTTAAGGGAAGAGTAGTTTAGGATAGTTGTTGCATATCTAGAGATATGAATTACGGGGGTTTATCAGCAGCTCTCGTCATCAATGGCTGTCTTTACTTGTTATTTTCCCGCTTCTACTCGATCCGTTTGGTGACTTTTCTTCCAGTCCATTATGATGCCTTGAAATATATATTGAATGCTCTGTACAAAAGCGACCCAGCCACACTTAGTTGTTTACTTTTTTAGTCCTACCCACAGAAGATGGAAGTATCAAATGTGGATTTCCTACCTTACTCCTTTGCGATTTCAAGAACCCCCGCTAATTAACAGCTTTGTTTTAATGCTACTACCTGCGATAGATTTTGTAGCAAGCGTGGTATCTCCTGAAGCGCTGAGAATTATATAGCGTTTCAATGTGTCATACGCAATGTTCTGTCACACTGTGGGCCTAAGCGAAAAAGAATAAAAATTATACATATTTTTCAGGTTATAAATTACAACTACATATACTGTGTTAATTTGTGGTTGTTGTTGAACCCATTTTGGCTATGCTTTGATTGGTCAATGGGTTGCATTCCTCTTATCAACTCAATCAATGATGTAAGGATTTTGGCACCTTTATTGTTTTGGATTTTCATGGCGACTCTTGTGTGGAAATCTTTTTCAACAATTGATTCGCACTTTGGAAGGTACATTTACTATAGCATCATTTTCATTGTTTGCATTTAATTTTGATTTTTATAAGGTAAAGCAATTTTGTCTACTTTATTAATACGTTTTCTTCATGGTGTTTATCTTAAATACAAATTACTATACAAATTTTTATTTCAGGACGCTGCTTATGCTTTTCGCCTTCGTAGTGGTTCCATTTCTACCCTCAGCTAATATTTTTTTCACGGTTGGATTTGTAATTGCCGAGCGAAATCTTTACATTTCGAGTGTTGGATTCATCGGAATTGCTGTCTTAGGTGCTGTCATCTTGTGTGAAGCTGATTCTCTTGCAAAGGTAAAGCTAGCTTGTACCGTTTTACTTTTTTTGATACAACATCCGTTCGATTTTTTTTCTGCTTTTGAATGCTGAATGGTTTGGATTTGCTGCATCATGATGCTGCATGTTTTGTTTGGAACTCTTTGCCTCTACATATACCTTAGCATCTTCCTCTACATACCTTACAATCTAACGACATTACGGTTTTTGAGAAGTAGAAAAAAATTTATTTTTGGTTTTCAACTTTAGGGAAAGATGCTGTAAATTTAGGGATACGACTGTTCGTACCAGGCTTGGCTTTTCTAGTTTTCAGAGATTTTTATGTGCTTTTGAATGTTGTACAGTATAACAGCACATTACATAGTTATATAAATGCATAAATGACTCACGTATTTATATATTAATTATATGGTCCTCAATGCTTTGAATATTTAAATATTAAACTTTAAGATAGAATACGATGTTGCACTATATTCTTCTTCAATCCTTTATATTATTCTTTCTTAGATAGCTAAATTTGGCATCCATTTTCTGATTATGCTCTTTTTGCTGAGGTGCATCCAGGTATGTGAAGATGAATCATTATCAACTATCAATTCTACAAAATAAATCACTATCAACTAAAAAGCAGTTGCCTTTCTGTGGCCATCATAATAATAATAATCATCATCAGCACCACCACCATCATCATATCATTATCACCGTCATTATCGTCATCATCATCTTCATAATCATCATCATCATCATCATCATCATCATCATCATCATCATCATCATCATCATCATCATCATCATCATCATCATCATCATCATCATCATCATCTCCTTCTTCCCGTTTTGCCACTGAATGGGCCTAGCACTGACCCTGGAGTCAGTTGATCACCTTTCAGTTGTTTGAAAGAAGTGATTGAGTCGGCTGCACTCAATCCACTCTGTTACCACAACAGTTACTAGGCAGAGCAATAGCGTGAGCCATTCAGCTTGTTTTTCACTGAAGGGGCCTGGCTGGATAATTTGCAACAGGTCATCAACATCTGCCCCATTTCTGAATCTCTGCGAAACAGATCGCTATCAACGTGGGGACAGTTGTCTCTCTGTGCCCGCTCACCACCACGAGGAGATTTCCAACCATGGGCTAGCCATCATCATCATGATCTTCATCGCTATCATCATCACTACCACCATCATCAACAGCGTCATCGTCATCATCATCATCTTCAAATTTAAGGAAAATTTAACTTGTAATTCTTAAGCTAATTTATTGCATGACTGTTTGCCTATCATATTTTTAATTCTTAAAATACTTTCACGCATTCATGCAAGTCTTGACGGGTCATGGTGTATCAATACATTACTTATTCTCCTGTCTAAGTTTTCCACTTGTATTTGCTGCTTATAGCGAAGCCAGGATTGGCTATCAGAGGAAAGACTATTCCTGTCAGGAGAGGCTGTTTGTCCACTTAATGCAAAGGTATGCTCTTAGCAGTATGAAAGTAGAAATAACTTTATGTTTGTGGTATACAGTGATGTGCTTATTGGCGGGGGGGGGGTGT
>WIPJ01000950.1:16080-30828 GCA_018155075.1 Cassiopea andromeda
GGGGGGGGGGTGTGGGCATCATGTCGGCCATATCATATACGAAATGGTAAGGAAGTTTGGCATGTTGCGGGAGATGTTGCATCTAATTGATCATTCTGTTTTCCTTGGCCTTTTTGTGTTTTGTGTCATAGTTGGCCAACTACTTCCAAGCCCCTCCCTTCCAAAGGAAAGTGTCTAAACACATCTCTGATGCAAGCATAGGAAATGATGTTGTACACGAAGTTACTCTGAGAACAATTTTGTAGTTTTTATGAGGTACCTCAAGGATCAGAGTCGTAGTTTCAAGTACCAATGCTATTTTTACAATTCAAATAGTTTTCAAAAATATAGGAAAGACATTACTCAGTCTTGGCTTGTTTGCGCTGCATTCATTGGTGATGTGAGATTCTTTAGTTGCTTGTAGTATCAACAATTGAACGCTACGCCTTGTGTGAAATTTCTCATGTTTCGCTATGGAACTCTTTTGCTTCTTGTCATAAACTCAGCCTGAATTGGTTTTTTATGGTTTACAGTTTAGACCTCCTTAATGGCCATGGGGCATTTTTGCAGGATTTTCTTATATGCTACCTGATCAAACAAGTATGAGAAGGTATAGCACAAAACATAGTGAAATCTTTTAACCACCAGTGCCTTGGGATTTCTTTTTTCAGTACCAAAAGCTTTCCATTGAAACTTGATATTTGAGCCTAAGTATGATAGTCACTGTAGCAAGTTCTTCTATCAGTGTTTTCTTTGCACTAGGCAATTGATAGTACAATTATATTCCTGTTTGTGTTCCAAGGCAGGAGTTTTTTTGCGCAATAGACTGGAGGAGAGACATGCTAAGGAATTCCAGCAGAGTGAGCAAGGAGACATGTTTTACCAATTCTTGATTTCCTCCGGTAGACTATGACATATTGTGGAGTATTAAAATGTTTTTTGTGATTTAGAAGCTCACTAGATCCTGCATAAGCATTCGTTTTTAGTTTCGATGCTCAATTTCTATGAACCAGGAAGTTACTGCTCTTGGGAATTTTGGGTAGCCACCTTAGCTTCATACACATTACAACCACTCTATGTCGACTAGTATTTTCGTGATGTGCTTCAAATTGTTTTCGTGGCAATGAACTGTTTGTGACATAGTCCATCTTGAATATGCATCTGGCAATACATATTAAGTTCCATCTTATTTACTAGGTGCATTATAACATTGGAAAGGTGCTGTCTGATAAAGGTGAAACAGAAGCTGCAATGAACTACTACAGGGAATCAATAAGGTTTGGTTTTGATTGTTTTGCTCTTTCTATCTCTGCCGCTATGCTTGTACTTTTAACTGCCATTTTAGTGAACTTTTTGAAAACTATATTGGTCTTTCCTCGGCCTATTTCAGGCATAAAATATTGCAATTTGAAGATTGTCAACTATATTTAATGTCAAAATACGAAAGCATTTTATTCTTAGTAGATATAAACAAAATCCAAAAGTAGCAAAGTGTAAAATACATAGAGGATAAGAATTCATCAGGTTTCTCTGTTCAATAAGCTTCTTCGCCATGTTAGATAAAGTTGCTAACAGTGCGAGGGAGCTTACCCAAATTCCATCACCCCCAGCTCTTTTGCTGCTTTGCTTGTTAGTCGTAGCTAAATTAAAAGGGGCAAATCATTGATTTTTGATGCTGAATTTTATGACAAAATGTCTTGGTCCTGGCGCCACCTCTTTGTAGTAGTCCACTTTTTAAACAATGATATTACTTTCTAATTTTTAGAAAATAATGTCTCTACCAGAATTTCGGCAAAACACGGCACTAGTCTTCAGCAATGAAGCAGTTACAATTTTGTCATTACACAAAAATATCAAGTGCCAACATACAAGTTTTTGTTCCAGTACTTTATGAAGTGTTCTTTTAATGGGTAGCTAAAAGTTGCTCTTATTTGCTTCGATACAGAATATTCTGCATAGGAGTCATTGATAGACAGTGCAACTGAATTTTAGGCTGGGTTATATCTTCTTCATACTAGAAATTATCACAACACTCCCTGCATGTCTTGAAGACGTGTGTTTCTTTACAATTTATGTTCTTTGCCAAGCTCAAAAGTTCACGCGCTAAGAATCCCATGGCGGCTCTTCGATGGCCGAAAGTTCACTAATGTACTAATGAAATAGTAAATGGGTGTTTGAAATTCTCAATTCGATCTGTTTTGACTTCCGTAGTGCAGTATTGCTGGTGTAGAAGATTTGCAGTCTGTTAAAACCTCCTTCAAAGAAATCAAGCATTAGAGCGGTTTGCCTAATGCTTATTAAGGCCGGTTTCCACTTAAGCGAATGCACCGATTCAACCGAGGCGGCCTTAATAAGCGTAGTAGGTTCAGATATGGATTCTCCTTCGGCGCTTTCCTAATGCTTACTAGGTGACAGAAAAAGTTGCTTCCAGATATGTGACTGTAGCTGTTTGTGAAAAACAGCAGACCTTTATTATCAATTTTTTTATATTCCTTCTGCTTGAAAGGACACTCTACAAGTGTGTGAGCAATAGAGCATGTTCGTAACTGATTAGTGTTTTTATGGCAGCTTGATTATTTATATTTCAGGCTAAATCCTGTCTATGATCAGCCATTGAATAATCTTGGTAATATACTACAGGTAATCCTGTTTTTTATTTTGATTAAGAATATTTTCCCTGTGTCTCATTCATTTTGAGCTCGTTTTTTAAATAGATTCATGAATAGATCTGTAAGCACTCTCTGAAAAAGTAGAATGCCCCAATTACTATTTATTAACGATTAGTTGTGATATGTGAAGAAAATACCTTCCTGTCTTGATGACTGTGTAGCTTATTTCAACTATTTAGCTTTCTTTCAGTATTTAGCTTTCTATTTTAGTTATCAGTCGTTGTTTCACTGAACCTGCTCAATAATAAATGTTTAAAAGTTACAGCATGATTTTGTTCACAGAAGTTTTCAAGATGTTTGCGCATTATTTCGCTTCTTTCGCCATTTTGGCACAAACTCAAAATATTCAGCCTTTAGGACACAGCAAATGTATCAACTTTGTTTACAAAAGTGCTATTTTGATATGCAAAGACAGATTGACCTACATTGTGTTTTACATCAATTGCATATCTTTCGATTTTCTTAAGACTTGTGGTGGATGGTGTTAATAACGGTTATTATCATATTGAAATATAGTGGGAAGCGTCTATTCTGCTTGCACAGTAGGTAATTTTCTAAAGTTGATCTTCCGGTTATATATTTCCTTCAGCTGGAAAATTCATGCAATAGAATTAAAATTGAGTTACATGAGAGCGTAATTGTACGTTAGGCAAGAGCCTCATTCGCTGTTCATATTTTTGCAATCCTAGAAAATTGGAAAACCATTAGAAGCTGAAGCAATGTTGAAAAAAGCAGTTAGCATAAGGTAGGAAACAGTCTTTTGTTTTGTATCAGAGGTCAGTCACTTTCTGTCGATGTCAATTGCACAATTCAGCAGCTTTATGAGGTTGTTTTCTGAATTTGATATTATAATGATCAATTTTAACTATTGAAATTAGTAAATATTTCAAATACTGAAAAGTTAGATTTGGATGTATCTTAGAACAGAAAAATTGGTCGATTTAAAGTCATGTTTTTCTGATATGTTGAATTCATACCTTTTGGAGTGTAGGTAGATCTAGGATCTCTACTGATTGCAGTAATGTATTCACCTGGATAGACTTCTTAATGTATGGCAATTGTTGTTTTGAATATGTATTGTGTGCATGTTTGTATGTGTTTATGTGTGTGTTTATGTATGTATGAATGTATAGAAATATCTATTTGTATTTAAACCAAGGTATCATTTGGCATTTTCATTACTGGACCATTGTATATATGAATGTATATAAATGTAGGTTTGTATTTAAACCAAGGTATCATGTGACACTGTCATTACTGATCCATTGGCCCAGCAGGCCTTCTCCTTTGCCCAGTAGAAAAGCAGGATGCATCTGGCCCAATTTTTTGCTTGGTTTAACAGTAATAACGGAAGTTGCTAGAAATGTTCTTAACAGTCTTGATCCTTAGAGGATCAAAAGCCATATAAGTCGATTTGGATATCAATGAAATGGGCCCTTCATATGGGCTTGACTCAGTGGTCCGATTTCCATAAACAAACTCCCTGGTTTATATTTCGATTTACGAATCAGAACTTTCTGATTTTAGTCCAAAGTTTGCTGCTGGTTGGATGAACCTTGGTATAACAAAAGCCAGTTTGCAGCAATTTAAGGTTCTTTTGACTTATTTTGATATCATCTCTTCTCAATACAGAGTTTTGACATTCTGTCTCAATTTATTTTGCTCTTTTTTCTATGATTTTTCATAAGTCACAGAAAGTTAATTTTGAGAATTTATTTCAAATGACTGCCATTTTGTTGAGAGCTTTGCAAGAACCATCGGTAAACGACGAGAGATCTATGTTAGTACCTATTAAAGATCGAAGTCAATCTCTGTTACTGCCAATTCCAGGTTTTGTATAGCCTAGCGCTTGATCTTTTTTAGGTACTCAAAGCATGGTTGTGAAATATAGCTTATTAAATTCTAGAATGTTGTGAAATTAGCTTATTAATTTTTGCAAGCAAATTGTAAGCATTAAAATATGTTATTTCTTTCTGTTTTCAGGATGCTGAGCAATGCTACTTGAATGCTATCAAGAATAAAAAATTTTATCCTGATGCTTTTTACAACTTGGGAAATTTGGTTTGTTGAAGCTGTTTTTGTAACATTCCATCTCCATTCTTAACATCCTTTTACCTTTCGAAGCGTTATCAATTTTCTTTTTTGAAGTCCATTTTTATTTGGTCAGAATGGGAACTTGTTTGCTACTGAAGAGATTTCTTTTTTCAGACTATAAAATATCGTAAAATTATCGTAGCTTGCATTTGTTGTTCTTGTCGTCATGCTTAGCTAATACAGAGTGGCCTCCAGGTAAAAGCTGGCTTGCTCCCTTCATCTCAAAGCGCTTCAATTGAGAAATACTTTTAACTTAGACGTAATTTAACCCTTGAATTGGTTCGTCTCAAAACGATGATCAGTGTTCTTGTATTTTTTCTATTGAGTTTCCTAATTGTATCACGTAGACTGAACTAATTTTAGCTCTCTGAATTGCGTGCTATTTTAACTTTCAGCGCTGCCATACTTTAATCAAACCATTCTTCGCTATCAATCTCTTGCTGTCATTATAAACTTGTTGACAGCCTATCCTTCTTTAATTGGTTATGCTAACTTGCTATAATGCTTCTCATTTTGTCAATTAGTTTCTTGAAATGAAAGTCTACGATAAAGCCATTTGGTATTACAAGAAAGTGATCGAAATGAAACCAGATCATGAAAGTTCATGGATCAATCTTATTCTTTTGCATGACGAAATCGGTTAGTTGGTTCAGAGAGTGAACATTTCATCATTCTCTTGTTCCTATTTTAGTTGAATGTATTTCAAAACAATGAATTTCTTACAGGTGTGATTCAGGATCTGTTCATATGTGCCGTTTACAGTGTCAGCTCACTTAGCGAAATCCCATATAACCCTCATATTCCATAAAAACCATATGAGTAATCCAGATGGCACACCAGGGAAGTTCATGCATAAACATTACCTGTACCTCGGCAAGCAGACTGGAGATCTGCCCATATAAACACTCCAATACATTTACCGAGATAGAAAGAAAGTTGCAATGGAAATGTAAGCAACTAGGCCAAATCGAAGATTTTGGAAGCAGCCCTTGTTTCTGCATGCGCTGTCTTGTGCCGTCAGCTCTGCGCTGCTAAGGCCTGGTTTCCATAAAACTTTCTAATGTCAGCGACCCACCGGCGACCCACCGGCGACCTACAGGCGACCTACAGGCGACCCACCGCGACATTGCTACTGAAATATATTTCATTTCATTTTGAAATTCTTTACGGATTTACGAAATTATCTCCATATACTTTTCACTCAGCGGCGAACCACCGGCGATAGTCTCTGCTCCGTAGAGAATATTAAAATGGAACTGAAATGCAAGTCATTCGTAGTTGTATTGAACTCAGCTGAACTTCTGAAACAGCCGGCGACCCAACGGCGGCCCATCACTGTCCTGTTTCGATATAAATTTCTTGAGATCGCCGGCACCGCAATGGCAAAATGTTGAACAAGTTTCAACTTTTCTTCCATTTCTGCGGAGGGTCACCGGTAGTCGCCGGCATTTGAAATTAAGTGTTTCCATAAAAAAATTCATTGTCGCCAGTGGGTCGCCGGTGGGTCGCCGGCATCATCATCATCATCACATCATCATCATCATCATCATCATCATCATCATCATCATCATCATCATCATCATCATCATCATCATCATCACTTTGTTTAGCGCTAGAAAGCTGTATGGGAACCAGGCTTAAGGAAAGAACAAGAAGAGACATTGGAAGTTTTAGAAAGAACCATTGGATGTTAAAAGAAGTTGAATTTCGTCTCGTTGGGTAGCCCCCTGACAAGGCCAGCTCACCAGTCTCACATGAAGATAAATGTCATTTGATGATTTTTGGTGGAAAGAGCAACAAAGTCTCCGTCAAAATAGGAGAGGCTAAATTGAAAGAAGGCAAAGAGGAGAAGCTTCTAGGGATAATTTTTGATCAAGCAATGAGCTTTAAAAACCATGTCAAAACTCTTTGCAGGAAAGCCAGTCAAAAACTTCATGCTCTTACCAGAATATCCTACTACATGGACACAGAAAAGTTGAAGCAGGTAATGCAAGCATTCGTCTTATCTCACTTTAGCTACTGCCCCCTTGTTTGGATGTTCTATGACAGAACTATAAATCATGGAATAAATCATGAAAGAGCATTGCGTTTTGAGTACAAAAATTATCGAACAGATTTTGGGTCTCTTCTGGAGCTATGGTATCTATCCACGTAAAGAATCTTCAGTTGCTTATCACTGAAATTCATAAAACAAGGTCTGGCTTAAGTCATCCCTTCATGAAGGATGTTTTCGCTGATCGGAGTACTGGTTACGATCTAAGGCATGGTGACGACTCGCAGCTTCCAAAAGTGCATACAGCAGCATATGGAATTGAGACTATATCCTTCCTTAGAAATAGACTTTGGTTAACTTTACCAAATATAATCAGACAAGCAAAAACGCTTCCTATTTTCAAAAGCCACATTAAATGTTGGAAGAGCGAAAACTGCAACTGCAGACTTTGCAAAATACATATACAACAGGTTGGGTACCTAACATGATATGTATCAATTTTTATTTTACACCTGTAATATTTTTTAACTTTTTTAAGCCAGTAGGCCTTAATTAGCAGTAATTTTGTTATCTTAATTTCTTTTGCCTAATATAAATAAATTGTTGATATTGATGGTATTGAGATGATAGGTAATTAACCTTCCAAAATAATTGAAGTGAATCGCTCTTTTTGAAGACATCGAAGACTGTTTCCAATTTATGAGTAATTGGCGAATTCAAAGGTTCACTTTCATTTTGCAATCTGCCAGGGGTAGATACAGAAAAAGGTCTGACTGTCTTACCACAGATTAGAAGACCACGCCCTTTTATTTGCTAAGGAATAAAGGCCAATGAGTTGCTCAATAGAAACCGGCCTCCCTGGTAAAAACCCCCGGAACAACCAATTGATATTTGATCTTCAATTAGGTTTGAACCAGAAGAGTTTTTTCTGTTGATTATGCTATTGTTTCCATTGCCACTACACAGCTACTGTCCCGGTTGCTCCTGCTATGAATTATCCCTCATGCATTATCCCGCACACAAAATTTTAGAATATATTGCTTATTGCCTCCGTCATTGCGCTGAATTTGTGGTTCCCAAGTTGGAGCCCGCGGTTCTTTGGGAGACCATGAAAGGTTTCCTTGGGACCGCGCGACGAATGCTCTTATGAAGTAGTGTTCGATACGTGGTTGTTAGCCTGTATCATTTTGATGTTTTTGCTTGAAAGCATGTTTGTTGTGAGCTATATGCATCACTACGGGGGGCCCTGTTTTGAAAAATTGTTGCAGGGGACCATAATGTAAACTATGATTTGAAAAGTGTGGGACCCACTTTGTTATATTTTAAGATCTGGTTGTCCTCGCATGGCAGAAGGGTATACAGAAAACCTTTATGAAAACTTGCATAGGTGATCTTTTGTTTCTCGAATGGCTTGACAGATTTTGGGAGGAAATATATATCCCTGCACAATTCTCAGGCTTTCCACAAGGTTTGCTAAGTTTCTCTCTTTGTTCTGCAGTAGATCATTCAAGATCTTGTAGTCTTTTGCTTCGATCATTAGCTCGACCTATTTGAGATACTAGTCCATCTTCTGTCTTTTTGCTAGAATTTGTCATACCTTAATCGTCAGACAGTCGGTAGGATAGTTTATAGGTAAGGTGACATTCGAATTGAGTTGGTATCTGGGCTCTGTACTGGTCATATAACTCCCAACCAGCTCATGTGGTTGATGAAGATTATCCCCTTGTTTATCGTCTTACAGGTATAATGCTACGTACAGAATATTTTTTGAGGAGGTATTGCTGCAAAAACTCCCATACAGAGGTACAGTTAAAATTGCACCATCTGCTTCAAAGATTTAAGAAAGAAGATTAAATTAGTATGGTTAAGTGATGAGGTGAAAGTTATGTTGGAGAAGAGTGATAAATATGGAGAAGAAGAGACAAAGAAGAACAGACAGGCGTAAACTGAGATTGAAGGAGTTAGAGGGTGAAGTGAAAGAAAAGCAACTTAGAGAAAGCCACGTGAATAATGGGAACGGGTGGAGAAGACTTGCGAAGAAAAGGGACCTTATATGTAAATGAGATGAGCTGAAAAGAATAACAAGAAGTCACAAAAAGCGAAATGGCGCGTTGTGATAAACTTCACTCTGTTCTTTGAAACGGGAAGATTGTATAATTGAATAAGGTTTCTGTTTCGAGGCTGTTGCTGAAATCTTGACTGTCTTCCTTGTGTCCCTTAAGATGGCCTGTATCTGCCCCTGCAACCTGCTCCTGTTGTTAACTTGACCAGAAAGCTCCTTCGATTTATTTCCTTTCCATCTTTTATGCGGCTGCTAATTTTAAAGTGCTTTTGATAGAGCTGGGGACCTTGCATTTAAAATTATACTTTTTTCTATCATTTATTAGGCAAAAGCAACGTATCTTTGTCAATTGGGAAAAAGGCATTGGCATTGCTACCAAAGAGTGCTAGCCTATTACATGCAGTTGGAAACCTATATGGAAAAGCAGATTTGTATAAGGTATTCTATATTAATCATTTTTGCCTTTATCAATGTTCATTTGTGTATAGAACTCTCTTTTTTCTATTAGAACAATTTCATAAGAATACGAGTCTGAAATTTGATGGAAAATTAAGAACAACCTTGAGGCTGAAGCACTGTTGTAAAATATATTTTTAGACAACGATGCATAAACGTTTGAGTAGCATATTGGTATTAAATGTCCTTTCCTTGCCCGCCAGAGGAGAATTGACAGCCCTGTCATTTCTCCTCTTTGATTTTCGTGAATTCGTTGCTCTAAGCGAAACTAGATATATGAGATGCAGAAACAAAGGCTGCTTCCAGAATTGTGCTAACATTTTCTGTTTATAATCGTTTATAGACTTTTTTCAATAAAGAACATTGATATGTAAGAGAGAACATCTCGGATGCACCATGTGACTAATGGGTTCTTAGTCAATCAAAACATCCAAAGTTGTCTTGTACAGTCTTTTTTGTGTTTCTGAATTGCCTACATCCTACCAATTTAAGAGAATTTTAAAAGCAATTCAGCCTCAACCATTCGGAAAAATAAATAACAGCCAGTCTGAGCCTTAATTTTACAACAAAGGAGTGTACTTGTTAGCCTAATGATTCAATGTTTTTACAGTAATTTCCATACCTTCTATACTGGAAGAAATTCCCTGACAGATAGGCACATGAAATAAAAAGCCAAGCTTGTGCTTTTCCATATTTCCCCCTCTCAAACCAGGGAAAGACTTAACTCCAAATGTTTCCAAACATGTACCAGTGTCATTTTGATTTTACGTAGATACATGAACGACCAGATAAGTTCCCGACCTATTGAGCAATAGATGCGAAAATTGCTTCCTGGTAAAGAATTTATTGGGTCAATTTTGTAACTGCATATGGTGCTGTTAATCATCATTAATTTGAATTTGCAGGAAGCTGAGAAATTGTTCCTTAAAGCCATTGAGCTTAATCCATCTGATGCCAGCTATGTTGGTAATCTTGGTATGTACTGGGGCCATTTCTCTACCTTTGTTAATACTCTATCTTTACTTAAGATCTTGGTATTTTGAAGTGACAATTCTCCCTTGTAGCAAGTCACTCTTCTAATGATGAAATGCATATCAACTTTCATAAAAATTGCTGAAAATAATGCGTAGTTTTCTTAATATGAAGTTGTTGATCTTTGACATGGCGTGAGGCTTTTGAACGTGGGGTGTAGCTTGCCGACAGGCTGCTAAATTTCCCATAATTACTGATAATGATGATCACAACTTCAGCTTTTACAGACAAGTCAAAGATTACCCACAGTTTTGGCAAACCGTTGGCCAACCAATTTGTATTAATTATTCTCTGATCAACACTCAGCTTTTAGCTAAATATTTTATTCGCATTTCACATTTATTTGCTCTTCCTTGGTTCGGATTGGTATTCAACGGTGAAAGCCTGACCCAATAGACAACTCATTTCCAGTAAGTCTTCCTGCTTTATATCTGCATTGTATATTAAAATGAAATGCATTGTCTTTTAGCTGTTCTTTATCATCGATGGAAGAGGTATTACGAAGCAGAAGTTCTCTACCTGAGGTCGTTAAAAATCAATCCTAATAACAAAGTTACATTATTAAACTTTAGAAAATTACGGAAAATTTTAGGAAAAGAATGAAATGCATGCAGTCTTTGAGTAGCCTAAGTAATTTCATTTCATTTTCTTAGTTCATTGATTTTTATTAGTCCCATTTAATGAACTAAATTTGAGCTAAACGACGTAAGAAATATTCAAAACTGGAAGGACCACATCAAGTCAGAAAGTACTCTCAGAAGTAAAAATGGCTACTATGAAAGTTGAAAAGGGGAACTTTGCAAAAGAACTTGTAAAAAGTAGGATGCATTTGCTCTCTGTGTTCAAGCTAGAGATTGGACATTTTCACCATATGCGTTCTGAGTCCATTCATTCATTTAACTGATAATGTGCATATATTTAAGCAAAGAAGTTCATTCATTTTCTTTAGTTTTCCTTACATCAAAGAGGGCACTGTCTTTCTGAGGTGTATATTTCCCGCCAAAACATTCCTATATTAGCATGTTATTTCATTGGCAACTTACGGTGCATAAGTAACGAACTCATGTTGCTTTCATCTTAGAGATACATGGCGATAATTGTATTAGCTAAATTCACTTTAGCACAAAATAATATCTGAGACAGTAGATGAAGCTAGTAAGGAAGGCAAAGCGTGTGAAATTTTTAGCGTTATTGAAAGCTGCCTGTGGAAAACGTTGTTGTACAATTTTTATGTGAGTCTACCCCCCACCCCTTCTTGGACTACTATATTTGGCGCTTGTTTGGAAGCTTTGCAACGGCTGTTGATTATTGATCGTAATTAATCATACGCTTTGCATCAGTTTTTTTCCAACTATTTTTGAGTAGCATTTGATTTACAATCAATGAGGGATGGCTCCAGGGCTGTCATGGAGGGCTAGAAGGGGCTATCGTTCCTCGTTGGAACATGATGGCCCCCCGTCGCAAGATTCTGAACTCTTCTCTGGAGTTATTGTAGTAGCTCCTATTACCCTTATTTTAGCCCACTTTGGGAATAGCTTGCCCCGATTATTTGATTTTTTACTCCACCGCTGCTATCGCTTTTAACTAAGATTTGGAATACTAGAGTTTCGTAGCACCGGTTTGTAGTTGGTTTGTCTTTTAGCTTTTAAGAGATATAATTAGAGGTATAATTTTATACTTAGAATTCTCATAAAAACAGGGTTTGTACTAACTCTTTTACAAAATTTCCAAAACTTTTCCAAAGCCAAACAACCAAAACCAAGAAACTCATTTTCATTTGCAGTTTAAAACCCCATAATACATACATTGCATAATTTTTTGGTGGATTCTGTTTTGCATCATACATAGTAAAAAATGAACAAACATAACATACACAGTGCTTAATACGACACTAACCTACATCCATTTCAGGATATTTTTTGAATTCTTCCACATAAAACTCCAAAAGTTTTTCTTAGCCATTTTTGCAAATCCTCTCTTTTTCCAAAACATTCCAGGTTCTGAAAAATGGCATCTTCAATTTCCAAAACTTTACAAAACTTTTCAAAACCTGTACGGACCCTGTTAAAACTTAATTTGCATGAAGAAACTCAGGCTTACTGATAATTTTCACAGGATAGAAGTTGTAATGTTGTAGTAAATGAATGTCACGTGGTAGAATAATTAGTATAGATATGCTAGAGTTAGATCAAAGAGAGTTAGAGAAAGCATCATATTATACATAAGACAAAACGTAGTAGTTATTCTAATGAAATATCAGCTATTACTGCTTTTCACAATCTCTCGAAGATCGCTACCAGAGACTTCTCTTTTTGATAGTTTCTAGATAGTAAAGTTCAACAGGAAACTTGGTCGTTCCTGCCAAAATCAACGGTTGTTAAGTATCGACGCGCTATTGTCGCACCAATTTCGTGTCTACAAATGTTCCTTTCACAGCAAATATATTCTGCTGCTTCGATTGTTGTTGAAATACGTGCAAGGAACAAAAGAAATGCTCGCTGTGCACCCACTCCCACAAGACATTGCGCGTAGGTTTGAAGTACGCAGCAGCTTAGATCCATGAGAAAGGAAGATCAGATGTGTGTGGTAGTAGTGCCCACCCTCACCTAAAGTACTACAAAAATTACTATTGAAAACACATATGCAAAGTGTAGAGGTATTGAAGAAATATTGCAATGGTTACTTCTGGATTATATTGAAATACTGAAATTCTTTGATATTTAAAGATTTATACAATATATAAATTATATTCGCGTTCAAAAGTACAAGGACAGAAACCACGTAAAATTCTACAGTATTATATAGTTTCCAATTGACAAACTATACTACGACGACGATAATATTGTAATATTTTATTTAAAACAGATAATGGGCTGATAGTTTAATTCCTAAGTTCAACCATATCATTTTGAAACTAAGTAGTAAGGGGGAAGATTCTTGCTAATGCTCTATGTTTCACTAAACTCCTCAAGAACACCTGTCTTGCTATTAAAAAGTGATTTTCGTGCTCTAGAAACAGATTATTAGAATTTGCTAGCGTCAAGGGAGAGATATCGAATTTTGACAAAGATTCAATGGCAAAGATACTTATGTACACATAGATGAATTATATTGGAAATAGACTTAAAAACTCATTGTTGGAGAAAATCACTTTATGACCATTCTACAATTTTGGATCTCTTTGAAGGCGACGACAAAGAAATAAAAGTATGAAATGAGTCTCCTGAGGGATGAGTGGCGGCAACGTTTGAAAAGAAGAACATCCTAAGTGTGGATTCTTGCATAATAGAAGATCGTACTGAAATACGGCAGATAGTATCGAGGGTGTAGAGTCAAAGTATAAGTGGAGCAAGAAAAGCAGGTGTGAAGGACTATATGTCATGGAGAGGAATCAAAGAGGATGACGTCAGGGGTGTTGCCCCCTAGACAATGTTCTAGAACGATACCTTTTAATGGTACGCCCTATTCAAATATAAAGATGCACTCCTTCTAAATAGAAAACGGTACACTAGGTACATTGGCACATCCTAAGTAAGTACATTCTAAATAGAACACGGTAGATTAGGTACATTGGCACATTCTAAATAGGTACATTCTAAATAGAAAATGGCAGACTAGGTAGATTGGCAGACTGAAGGTTGCTGCTGTAGATTGGCAGACTGAAGGTTGCTGCTGGGTAAACCAAATTTCAAAGTTCTATATAGATAACTATTGCATTCGCACCTTCAGAAAAAATGCCTAGTAAAATGCTAAATCTGAAAATGACTTTCGCTAAAACGAAAAAAGTAGCATTGACAAGCATTCAATTTTGAATTATGCACTAAATGAAAATTCTAATGGGAAACTTGATGCTTCTTATCTCTCAAAGATTGCGTCCTCCTTAATCGCAGGCTCCTGCGCACTACACTGGAACCAAATTCTTGGAAAGGATCGGTTAAAGACTTCCGCCTTCTTGACCCCTTCTTCAACTCTGAAAAATTCAAACATTCATTGTATCTTAAAGATATAAAGTACTATATTGCAAACTCATAGGTCTGTTGTATAATAAGCAATACAATACTTTCTCGACTATCCGGTCACTACTCGACACACAATTGTGAAAAGGGAGTTGGATAATCCAACAAGGCCGTTTAAGTAAAAAAGTAAATACACTTCGGTCCAAATGAAAGAAAGCTAGGATAACTATCAAGTGTTATTATCATACCCACATAACATTCTTGTCAAACTGCTAAGACAACAATCGAGTTCACTTTGTCAACCAAAAGGCAAAGCTCATTTACTTTCATGCAGCAGCGCGTCTTTTCGAAGTCAACTGGCATCCGCTAGCGTAACCTTAGGCCGATTGTCAAGACAAGTAAAATATCTTCATGGCCGATACATGCAAAATCGGGTAACTTTCAACAAATCTGGTGTCAATTATAAAAGCCCGTAGATACTGAGGGCATTGCCCCCCCCCCCGCAAT
>WIPJ01000950.1:33408-47620 GCA_018155075.1 Cassiopea andromeda
ACCAGTGCTCTACAATTGCCCCTCAATAGAAGTGCTCTACAATTGCCCCTCAATAGAAGTGCTCTACAATTGCCCCTCAATAGAAGTGCTCTACAATTGCCCCTCAATAGAAGTGCTCTACACTGTACTTTTTACTCATTTTTCAATGAATTCTACCAAATCTAGGGAAGGAGCATCACTACACAGGTATGTGACGTGCAGATATCCTAATTCTGTTGTGTGATCAGCCTTTTTTCAGTCTTGATACAAGCTTTCTAGCAATTTCTGTTTGCAGCTTAGAGTAAAATCTTGGTGCTTCAATTCTTAGATTTGCTGTCCCATTGCAAAGATAATGTATACATAACGACCCTTATGGAGAATAGGACACTTCTGTCTTCTTAGTGCAATCCATGCAGCAAATGCCAGATAGCTGACGTAACTTTTGTCTTTTCCACGACCTACTGCAGCGTTCGTACAGTCAGGGAAAATCAGGGAAAAAATTGAGGTTTTAAGGAAAGTCAGAGATAATTAGAGGGAAAATCAGGGAACATTTTCTACAGTCTGGAAAAATCTATGCTTTACTGACAAAATCAGGAAACTTTGATTTCTCTTGAATATTTGCATAACCCCAACTAATGAATGTACATGACACATAATATTATTAATAATTTAGTCGAAGAGTAGGGCGCAAAAAAGATTTAACAAAAGTCCATGAAAATAATTATATTTTGAACACACCTGAAAAATTTTTATTCTTTACTAAGTAGTAAAAAGATTTCATAGATATAAAATCCTTTTGATACTTACCACGACCACCGAGAGAAATCTGAGGCCCCGGGGCAAAAGAGATAGTTGAGGCCCCCTGCCACCAGCGAGCAGAAAATTTTCTGGGTCTAGAAATTAACTTTGGAAAAGTACTGCTGGTTTACTTCATGATGCCATCCAGACCTTGAAGTATTGGGTGGTATGAGGTCCCTTGGAGCTTGAGGCCCTGGGCCAATTTGCCCCCCTGCCCCCATCTCGGCGGCTCTGATACTTAGTCAAAGAAAAACATAATATTTTAGAGCAAATCAGGGGAAATTTATATATATTCAACCTATTAGTCAGGGAAAACTGTACTAATTATACGACAAATCAGAGAACTTTTTGCTACAAAAGCTGTACGAAACCTGCTACTGGTATGAGATTGTCTTGCTTTTAGCATTGACGCATATGCATGCGAAGATCGATGATAAACACAACTATAGTTTACTTTATAAAAAGTGCGTTTTCCGACGTTCTAGATTTGTCTGGAGGCAAGCCCTCAGATTCCCATTTTTCAACGGCATGCCAATCAACCAAGAATATTTTGGTACATACTTTTATACCTACTGAAAAGCAGATTTGTAACGTATAAACAAGGGCTGTCCAGCAAAGACCGATTATTCGATATTCGGTTATCGGTTTTAGCATTCGGCCAGCGGATTCTCTGACCGATTATTTAAGAGAAGTTACAGTAGTCAACTAATCGGGAGGAGTCAAATTCTTCGATTATTCGGGCGTAGTCAAATTCCTCGATTATTTGATTAGTCGACTTCTTCGATTATTTGGGTGTAGTCACATACAACCCATTATCCGGTAAGTGTCAAAAAAATTCGATTCTCTAGTTGAAGTGCAAACAATCTGGTTGTTACTACTTCAATAATCAATCGAATGGCTCTTTATGGTGCTACTTCACGACGGCTGAACAGACAGTCTTTTGCATTGCTTTTGCAAGTCCCTAGAAACGCCGTATGTCTGACCACGCCTATGGTGTAATCAACCAAAATTATGACCACATCCATAATACCGAATAATCGATTATTCGATAAATATCAGACCGAATAACCGAATAGTGAAATCAAAAGGTATGCACAGCCCTAGTATAAACACTCCCGGCTCTTAACTCAACTTCTACACCTGTGCCCCCCCCAATCCTGTTCAGCTGTCTACGGGTCTAATTATATAAGAATAGTCACGCCCGGATAAAAGAGGGACGGTTAATCGAGATACGGACAAACGAGGAATTACTGTAATAGCCTGAGAACCTTATTGTTTTCTGATACTGCACATAAGAAAAAGTTTGAAGTACGTCCACTCCTTCAAAAATATGTCCTTGCTCTATAATGGTAAGCTCCTGTATTGTATCAACGCTACTTATCAAGCTCTGCATGTAAAGGCCAGTTTCCAGTGAGAAAAAACTCAGCGAAATTGTTCTCGCGAAATTTTTCGAAACGAAAAGTCAATTTCCAGTCGGCCAAATTTCTCTACGAATCTCTCCGCGAAATAAGTCATTTGCCTCATGAACTCATCGTGCAAGGAGATTATGATCTTGCTCGCTTTGCATCGATATTAAAAACAGAGAAAAAATAGGCAAGGGCCCTGGGATCGCAGAGTATGTTCATACAGAAGGAGGGCAATGCATTATTGCTAGGAAATTGTGACTTCATGACCCTGTTACACACTCGATTAGTCTACATTCTGAGTCTCCACTTCTCTGTAATAAATTGCTGAAGGTAAAGCCCATTTATAATT
This sequence comes from Cassiopea andromeda, assembly GCA_018155075.1. NCBI lineage: Eukaryota > Metazoa > Cnidaria > Scyphozoa > Rhizostomeae > Cassiopeidae > Cassiopea > Cassiopea andromeda. Next base: position 35,941 of record WIPJ01000950.1, read on the forward strand.
ACTGTAGTATTTATTCTTCTCACTGGAAATTGGCCTAAAGGCAATTGGTAGGCACATTTTAGGATGGCTCAAAACCATATCAACTTTTGGCGTCATACCGAAACTCAATATCGTCGCAGAAATGTACAGATCAATCTCTACATGTCTCATCATTAGCAAAGGGGTAAGGTAAGACATATGTTTCACACAATTACAGTAATGTGTAAAACTTGCAGCTCAGATTTTTCATTTTTGTGCTTCTACAAACAAGTTTATTTCAAGCTTTTCGCTCCTGCGCATGCTCATTAGTACATATCTGCGACGAGATTGAGCTTTGGTATGACGTCAAAAAGGTCAGGTGCTTTTGAGTCATCCTAAAAAGTATCTTGAGGCAATCAATGAGATCAGAAATCCTACTGGGCAAATGTCAAACAAAAGCTGCACACAATACCTGCTTGCCTCTTTGTTTTTGCTGACTGCATTGCAGTACGTCTCATTGCTAGAGGAATGCTCACTCCTGCAAAGCCAAAAATAGCACTATAACATCTCTAAATTAAAATTTCAGAATGAAGAATACGCACTGGTTGTGATAAATCAAATACACTAAACAAGGACGAAAACTACAAAAATCAAGAAATTAATGCAGTTGTTACTGCAGTATGACAGAAATAAGAGAGCGAATGAAGAAATTGCATGGCATCATTTTCCTGCCAAATTATGCATTTACTAAAACATTTAGTGATGCTCTAAAATGAGAAAAAAGACACGGAAACTGCTACACAAAATCAGTGGCAAAACATATTTCTAGCTGGATATTACCTAAATTTAAAAGGAGCCAACTCAAAGTGTATGCCAAACAGTCTGTATTATTCCATGGCAGAAAGACACATTGAGGCACTTTGATAATTAATCTGGGTATGTTCTGTTCTTTGAAATTTAGAGCATGCGAAAGAAGAACCCTCTCCTAGGGTCACCTTCCCTGAAGTTGTTAGTAGACCAGAAATTTAACACAATTCAAGCCGTAAAATAGTTCCTAAAAGAATATTAGCATTCCCTGAATAATTTCCTATATGCAACGCAGGACCAAATCTAATTGAAACCATACCGTTTGTAGATTCATTCGCCACTATTTGTCTTTCTTTTTTAAAAGCGCTTCTCCACTTCTCGTTTTCATCAGCTTCTTTTGCTGATAGCCAATATGTAATGTTTTCTCCAAAATCTGTTATCCTAATAAGACTTGAGCCAATATCTCCTGCAAAACACACACGGTGATCCTAAATAGCAAATCATGTGACTGAGAATGAAGGCTTTAACATGTACGCCACTTCTAAGCGCACGAGAGAGTACGTTTAGTGTGCCATTATGGATTGATACCTGATGGAGCATTTAGCAAAGTGCATGCTTGCAAAAATAAAAAAAACAGTGGGAACTTTAAGACTTTAAAACTGTTGCCAGGCGCCTCTATGATGTACTATGACTAAAAGTTCCTCATTGTCATATGTCGTAAGGATGGCTTGCATGGGTACAAAATGGAAACGGTTACGTTGTCATGGAAAATGACCGCTAATCTTGATACGAAGCACATAAACATTACAAGAGTAGCGGCTTTCTAAATATTGGTGGTGGAAGACTAAAAATCTAACATCTTATTTGTAACTTGAATTGAATGCTTGTATTCTATTTGGGAGGACCTTTGAAATATTCAAAATCAAAAGAGAAAATAGATTCGTCTCATTCTTCCAATTTCTTTCCATTTAAGTCACTAACTTACCTGCAGGACCCGACACGTGGAAATGCTCTAGAACAGCGGTCTCAAACTGAAATTACCTGGAAACCACTACAGGTATCAACAGGAAGATGAGCCCCAAACAAAGAGTGACCTTTTAATAAAATATAATAAGACACCCTTGATTTTTGTAGAGATCTGTGTAACAAAAATAACACAATCTAGCGTGGGGTGTGGAACAACCAGACAAAACTCCTGGATCGTATCAGCTTTACTTTCATATTAAGCTGCAGGTCACAATATATCGTCCCAGGCACAAAACTAGGAATTTTCGAGGGCTGGGGATCCAATCCACGAAAAAGGGCACATCAAAACTTCTCAAAAGAAGATAAAGCCTTTGAATGTTGAATGGAGAAAATGTAATTCTGCTGTTAAGGAGGAGAAGATCTTTTACACCACAAGTCACACCTTGCTCGAATCAGAGAAAAAACTTGTCAAACGCAACCTCTTTAAATTGGACTTACTTTGAAGGTAACTTGATTAAAGTATTTTGAAGACAAAGCTCTTTTATATAAATTCTATTTACAAATTATAAACGATTCAAGCAAACAAGTATCTTCTGTCTGAGCTCTATTCATGGTTTTAAGAGAAAAATAAACATCCTTACCTGTCTGGTCATCAACAGTATCAATACGGGAATTATCAAGGTTTATTCTGTTCTCATACACTAGTTTTGCCGGCTTCTTTAATGAATCCTGTGGAAGATGATACGACGAAAACAAGTGAGTGAGTGAGGATAGTCTACAGAGAAATACTATCATGATATCCAGAAAAATTTCCACTTGCTAGAAATATTCAATTGCAAATGTTGCTGCTCCAACACAAATTAGTAAGGTAAAAAGGAAAGAGATGCTTCAGGATGCGATTAAAGAATTCACACATTCACTCTGTTTAATGATATCTAAGAATTCATTGACAGCCACTAACACAGCGACGGTTTTTCAGAAAAAAACGGGGGGGCAACAGTGCTCAATTTCCTGAGTATCTTAAAGGTAGCTGAGCATCTTCTGAGGATACATTATTTTAATGAGAAAAAGCTTACAAGATTATTGAAGCTCATTTTAAAAAAAGTGGTTGTCTTATAAAAAAGCATGTATTTAGCCTTTGGTGAACTAATTTGCCGAGAATTTGCTTAAGGCTACTTAAATTTATACTTGTGCATAAAATTTTCGATGAAAAGATAATTGGCGAACATATAAAACAATAAAAAATTACAACAGAATGCTACCGAAAAATGAGACTATTGAAACATGGTACTATTACAACGTTAATACATAAAAATATTATATATTAGGTACATACCATTTTGCATAATATTAGCTGATGGTCAAACAAACTCAAATGAATTTTCTCTCTTTTTCCACCAAAGAGACTTTCGATAGACCCTGTTTTGATCATTTCGCTGCTAACCTCCAATATATCAGCACCCTATAATGAAATGAAAGCCATTACAACACAAGAACTGCTACCTTTTAAGTGTTGCATAGAGCAAACTCTGATGACAATTTACAAACTTTGGTATAACTACTTGGCAAGTCATAATATAATGGCTCCTACGAGTATAATGGCTCTTACGAGTATAATGGCTCTTACATGGCCAATGCTGAGAATTTATGTCATCCTGAACACAGATGAAACTTTACCTGCCAAGATTCAACATTCAGCTGCCATTCTGCTATCCAGTTAAAATTTTCAAATTTTCTCTTTTTCTCATTAATTGAAGAGGCAACATCCTTCATAGTTTGAACTGCAAATTGCAGTTGATTGTGATCAGGGTGTTCTTTGGGAGTGTGCTTTAAAAGTTCCTGCATGCAACAAATATACCAAGTAAAACGAAAGAAACGTATTGAAATCCTTAAAATTCATTAGGCTTTTGTATTTTCTCGCCAAATTAGCCATCCAGACTTCCACACCAATTCAGATTTTCTACATTTATTCAGATTTTCCATAACCATTTAGATTTTGTTATACTTATTTAGATCCTCCATACCCATTTAGGTTTTTGTATATTCCACACCCATGTAGATTTCGCTATACCCATTTAGATTTTCTATACTAATCCAAATAGCCTGTAAAAATCTAGATTTTCAAAACCAAATCAGATTCGACCCGATGTACAAGAGAATATCAAGGCAATCATAACTAATCTGTAAATACTAAATTCCGCAATAAAATATGCCTTATAAAACACGATAGCATCAATTATAAATCTGAGTTTCTTTATCCATACGAACAATATAACGATTATGAGGTTTGACTGTTTTTATTCAACATAGTAGTATGAACAACTCATTGCAACAAAATAGCAGATGACTCACCTTTAGTTGCAATGGATATTTACAAATTTTCTGTACAGGTGTGAGCAAAAATGCATCAACTGATAGTGAGATCATTTTCTGTAGCAAACGACAGGACTAAAAAAAATTTAATCTAAATGTTCAATGTTTTCAAGAAACAAGTATTTAGTTAATGGAAAAGAAGCATATCTTGTCTTCATTTGCATTATGATTTCATTTTCTACTGATCATAGTAAGTATACTGAGGGCATTTCAGTGCCTTCGGTCAGTAATCCAGCATTTTGCGAAGCATTCCTGACAATTTACTACAAAACATACTTAACGGAAATTAGCACACGAATCCATCTCAAAATAATTTCTCCCATCATTTCTCCTTCTATTCCTAGCACTATTGCCCAAGTTTGGACTGCAAAATAAGCAAATTCGCTTGATTATAATTCAACTTACCTCAAAAAATAATCTAAATTCCTTCTCCTTTTGTAATTCCAATAATCTTGCGCATGCTTTTGGGTGGTTATTACAATATTCCGAGTATATCTCAAAATCAGCTTTCTGCAATATGACAAATATGGATATAGAAGATGAAACAGGTAAGAAAGATAAGATCTACTTCTAAATCCTTGTACCATACCAAGCCATTATCAACATCCCTCCCACTAGACCTTGTAATAAAGTTGAGCATGAAGTTATCCATCGTCATATTTCAGCTGTTCTGCCTAAATCCGATCAGGAAGTTTTGTAGAATTTCGAAGGTCTTGACATCGCAAGCTTTAATATTTCAGTTATTGCTAATGGCCTATTTGTATGCAAGCGGCCTGACTAAGTGAAGCGGGAGCTCAACTGGACTGCAACTCGCACAAAAACATTTTCAATCACTAGGATAAAACAAATGTTCTTGCAATCCCCCTTTAACAGCACAAAAACTAGCCAGGCTAAAGTACTTCGAGCTAAGGGAGCCTGGATAAATGCTAATGCGTATTGTCAATAGCTCCTATATTCATGTTGCCAACCTATAAAAGGAGAGCTGCAAAGAACTGCGGGATAAACTAGTAATTGGTCACTCGTAATTTGAACACCATAAATTCTTGAATTAGTCCCTTGGGGCTTATCCATTTTTTGGATTTTTGCATGAGTGCATATTTGAAGGAGCTTAAGCAGACCAGTCGTCACTTGTGGGTGTGGGGTGTCACACTCCCAGCCAAAACTGCTGTTAGCAACTCAATCTGATTTTCAAGCCCTGTCGGAAAAGTTTGGTCCTTTTATCGTTGGAATACCCTACGAATTTAGGCTCAAATTGAAGCTTTTTTAGGTCGTGTGATATGCTGAAGTAGGTGAGCTGTCGGACAATATCAATAGCTCAGGAAAGTTTAATCGCAAACTCCTACGATTTTCCAACAAAGTTTTTAAAACCACGCCTAAGTTTTAAGGTGCAAGGATTGCAACTTCGATTTTGCACGAAAATAAATAGTTAACCTATGGAATGTCAATGCTTGAAGATAGGAACACTTAATTTCAATTCCCTCTTCCCCTTGAAAACAATGATTCTTGTTTGCAAATCACAAACATTTATCTTTATATTTTCTTGTCAAAGTAACTCAAAAGTGAAACTATAAGGTCACTTCCTTTGATGAGACATAAGTCACCATTTCTACATCATCTTCTGGCACCACTGCGATGCCAAAAAGGGCACTGTTCACATTTATATTCAAAGGGCATGCTTCTAAAACGAGAATAATTAGTGCCACTATACACTTCTGTTAAGTAGTTTAATTTTCTTTCGATTTGTGACGACTATTGAATGTCAATTCAGTGTCAAGAAAGGGTATCCGTCTTAAGGGATATGTAAGTAAATCTCAAGTCCAATGTCCGCTAAGCCTTCGCACAGTTATTTTGCAAAATTTTGCATCTCGAGGATTACAATAAGACTTATGCACAAAAGTGCCAGAGGATTAAATTAATCTGTTGGATTCATTTTTAGCTTCTAGTATCTCAATTATAAGCATATATAAGCACGCTTTCATTAACAATGCATTCAAATGCTCCTTCCACGGAACGAATACACAAATAAAACAAACATGAATACAACCAGTGATGATATCTAGGGGGAGAGCTCAGGGGGAGCCCCTCTTGTTAAAATTGTTGTCCATTTTGGGGGTTCAGCTCCCCAAACCTTTTGTATTGACCTTGCTTTTCAAAGTGCATTAACCTTGCTTCCAATGTTTTGTATTTTATTGCTATAAAGAATTCTTCACTGGTTCATGGCTATTGAGATCTTTCGAAATGGTAGTTGTACTTTTTCATAACTAGACTAGATTATCATGTTTTCATTTCTAAAAATATGGACGTGGTTGCAACCAAGCCATATCATTTTATGGCATTGCACTAGAGCCTCTTTTGTTATAATTTTTAGAAATCAGCTTAGAATATAAAGTATATTATAATAGCACATTACGCGCAACATACAAATATAAAAATAAATGCAACATATGTAAATAAACCAAATAAATAAAATTTCACCCTCAAGTAGGATTCAATTGGATGTGTAATTGAGTATGGAGAAAGTCATTAATCTGAACTGCAACAATACGAAACATAAAATATCATTGATTTTCCCTGAATTTTTAAAGATTTCTCTTTTTTCCCTTAATTTTACCAGATCAAATATAAAATTCCCCGATCTTCCTTATCTGATGGCAACGGTATATAAATACAAAACTGCCTGAGATAAAACTGACTTATTGCTTAGCAACAATCACTTAAAGAATAAGCAGTTTGTTTCTCGTCAATTGATGGGATGACTATGGAACCACTGCTTGTGAAGTAAAAATAGTAGACTCAGTGAATAGTGACAAAAGACACTACGCAGTGAACAAACGATAGAAAACTCCTATAGCTTTATTTCATCTCCAACAGAGTTTAACAACAGACAATTCAAATTGTTCCTAGTCTCTTATGATTAATTATATAGCCAATCAGCATTGAAAACAATTTATAAAAAATTCAACACACTATTCTATATGTAATGTATTTATACCGCTGGCGTTCACTGATGGGATTAAGCACTGGTGACTTTAACCAAAGACCGTTATGAATGAAATAGAAGAAAAGGATAAAGAGACCACAGAAGCGATTTCACATGCAAGGAAGGTGCTGTGCTTAAAATCTTCGCTATATCCAAACAAGCTTCAAACTAAGACTTCTTCAAATAATTCATCGAGCCCTTTTCTTCTAAATTGGTGTCATTCAAAAAACTATATCCAAGTTAATGACTCTTGTCTAGCAATATGAGAAAGGCGTTCTTTATTGCTTGGCATAGGAGTAGGTAATGCAATAGTATTATTGAGTATCCTTGTCATAACAAGAGCCATAATAAGAAGACAGCCAGAAAAGCAGCAAAATTTAGATAAAATAAGTAGGACCTCTGCCTTCAAATGTAAATCAGCTCATAACTTATTATAAAACCTTCCAAGACAGTTTGAACTCTATTTTAACAACTAAAAGGCCATAAATCCAAACTTATAGCAAAGGAGCAAAACACATTGCAAGGTATCCAACTAAGCTGATCCTATAGTATGTTATTCATAACAAATTAACTCAACTAAGTCAGTCAATTCTTTGCAGACCAAAACAGTAAATACTTACATGTGAAATGAAGATTTTCCCAATTTGACTATTTGGCATGCTGTGTTTCGAAATCTCCTCTTCCAACTCTCGATGAAACTTTTTGTGAAATCTATATATTTTTTCAATATTGCAGAAAATGATGGCGATGTCTTCGGAGCTAAACATCTCCGTCTTTTTCTTTGCCCGGTTTAAGTATCCCTATAGAAAATTATGAAATTGATACAAATAAATGAGTCCAAAATCATTTATCATTATAACTATCACATGGCAATAAATGGCATTGGGGAATGAAAATGGGGGTCGTATCATCACCATCCCTATCACCAAGTCTAATACCAATATCATTACCGTGATAATAGTTCTGGAAATGTCGATGAAGAAGATCATAAGGATTATGTTGGAGCTGGTGGTGGTGGTGAATAGTTAGAAACTGCGAGCCTTCTCGTTGCGGCTAGTGGGCTACTGTGTTCGCGGATTTTTGGTGAACATGTCATGGCCTAGACACCAATAAGGTGCCCTAGTACTCATAGAACTATGCTGTTTTGACTCTACTTATGTAAACAGTTCTTTTGGGGTGACTATCAAAACTCACTGTGAGCAGGTCGTTCTGGTGGTCACTGCTGGAAGCCACCTATGTCGACCCGGCAGTAACAGGTGGGGGCTGGCAGCTGCACCACAAGGGCAACCTATAATGAAGTAGTAATGATAATGAAAATGATGATGAAAGTTTCAAATAAATTAATGGCTATTGTGATAATAAGTTACTCTATTCCCTAGTATGCTGCAAAAAGATTTCTTTTTCAAACTCAAATTCTCTATGACATACTCAGCCAGAAAATGATATCAAGAAATGCATTACCTCTGTAACATCTTTTAAGGTTTTTAGATAGTCCTGCTCTGAACTGAGGAGTTCTTGAATGCATTTCGACCTAACTTCAGTTTCCGTACAAAAATCAGCTTGCATTCCAAGCAAGGAAAATGTGTTCTGTCCTATCGCTGTCGACTGGAGCTGCCTCGAAGAATGATTCCATGTGCTCAACTCTGAATCATTTAGCTTCTGGTCAACTCGTAACTATGTATAAAGAAAATAACATGGAATCTAAAGCGGCTCGATTGCTTTGTGAAAATACTCCAAGACCTATGTAAAATAAAGGCAGTGCAGGCTCCGCACGATCGTATCAACGAAGTTTGAAATGCTATATCATCAATATTTTGTGATAAAATGTTTGCTTTCCTTCATCAAGAAAGACAATCGTACTATGCAAAGCAATTCTTCCTTTCAACCCATAAATCGTTTGATTAAGTGCGGCTTAACACAAATATGGTGCATTTCTTTGCAATGAAGGTAATATCCTGTTAATATCTGAGTTATCCTGACAGTATGATTGCGCAGCGATGTAAGGTCATCTAGAGGAAGGCTTACTAAAGCAGTCTTATCAATAAATCCACAGCAACAAATCAGAACAGATGCTGCTACAAAAATAGCACAAACATACCGAAATGTTTTGGAAATCAATTTAAAGATCAAGATAAAGACAAGCTGCAATACAAAGAACTGATAGTAAAATCCTTTACATGATTATACCAACAACTTTATCCTCTACCAAAGCGGGTTTAAGGCCCTAGATTATTTACCTCCATGAGCTTTCCTACACAAAATATCACTAAAACACAGACATGCAAGAGGGACTTGAATACACGTTTTTTTATAAGAAAAAAGTTTATAAGAAAATGAGGCTCAAATCGTCAAAATCTTAAGGAAATCGTAAGAAAATCACGAGGCCCAATTTCCAAAATTAAGTGTTTTTATAGGCGAAAAATCGGTATTTCGTCGTTAATGCACTCAAAATGTTAAAGATGGAATTCAAATTCAAGTACACAGTATTAATAACCAAAGTGTAAGCCACTCTAGCCAGTTTATTTCAGGAAAAGCTAAGAAAAATTTAAGAAAACCTCAGGCTCAATTTCGGGAAAAGTTAAGAAAATTGAGGCTCAGGTACAACAATGATTTTCTTATAAAAAAAACGTGTATTCCATAATATTAAACTCACCCTAACATGGGACGATGGAAACCAGCCTTTTCTATCATCAATTGTCCCCCACCACCATTTCGTTTTGCTCATAAAATACACAGCAATTGTTTCTCCAGCTCTGAAACTCAGCTCCGTTTTCAGTTTGCCAGAATGATCCCACAATGCTTCAGCAAGACCCACGGGGAGGTCCTTTAAATAGATAGGATTGAATTTAGTCTACAATGAATGACAAAAGAGTAAAATTTGTCCTTGCTTTTTGCTTGGCAGAAAATACTTCAACACTCTAAGCATTTATCATACTTCGTCAGTAAAAGCCAAATAGTCTTAAAATGACAAATGGAAAAAAATTCGCTTTCCATTTGCCTACCAAACCTATCTGTATACTGAACCTTCTAGAGAGCCGATGTAAACAGTAGTTATTACGATGGAGATATTCACATTCAACATGCCATGGAGGTAATCAGCATAAATGGTAAGGAGCCCTTACAATAGCATAAAAGAAGGGAGACTGTGCACAAAATCATTACGAAGAAATTTATCACTGCACTTATATGGTGTTTAGTATAGAAATCCTTGAAAATTTCTTCATGGCATGATATTCAAAGATCTATTGTGGGCCATGCACAAAAAAGTGATTTCCGTTCACAGAGAATGAAAACAACGCGATTTCTGCCGACTTATTCAAACCATGCCATTCAGAGAAAATCAATGGCATGCAAAATAAATTAATGCCATTCCCAAACGTTGGCATCAATAGTGAAAAAATTACGAGATCCCTTGTTTGCAAAATTAATACACTGTCCGAATTGATCGTAGTATAAATCTGGATTGCGTGTGCCCAACCTACTTCAAGCCTGTTGTGAGTTTGATTAATCGTAAACAAACATGCTCAAAAAAGGTATACAGTGTAAATTTTTCTGCATCAAGGAAATAGTATGTCAGCTGAAAATTATGATGCCTACAGCTCCCACCCAGGGGTGTTGTAGACTGGGGCTCAGCCCCCATTGTCAAAATTATGAGAACCTTTAAGGGGCTCAGCCCCCCTTCATTGACCATGCGTTGGCTGGAAAAGTTCCTAGCTATGCAAATGCCAAGTGAAGAGAGCGGAAGAGTACGCTCCAATCAATAAAAGAAGAATGCTACAACCGTCTGGTTGGCTTTGTCCTTCTTTAATCTTTCACATTTAGGCCGTAGCAAGCAAATTACTGTCCAAAATTCAAAAATGGGCGTGGACAAAGGCGTGGGCATTATATTTTCTACAACACAGCTCCTCTTCTTACAATTTTAGGTGTATTAGCTCCCCCACCTGCGTATTACACTCTTTTCTATAAGAACAATTTTATAAGAACATAAGCCTGAAATTTGGGGGGAAATTATGAACAGCCTGCCCAGGGATGTGCCGATGGGGGCGTGGGGGGCGTCGCGCCCCCCTAATATTTTCAAATTTGCAAGAAAGTTGGTCAGAAGTTAGCCAGGCAGCAAGAGGGCTGGCCACAGTATTTTCTGTGACCATTTTTTAAGTAACAATTTAGTAACAATAGTTGGTCAATTGGTCAGAATGCCCCCCCCCCCACAGAAGGTGTCTCAGCACATCACTGAGCCAGCCTGGACCTCAATTTTACTGGTTCGTAAAAAAAAGAGATTGTAGTTGAAATAAGGTTCTGAGTCACTTATTCTGCCTTTTATTTTGCTGTGTTTGTGTTGTTCGAGAAACATGAAACTCTTCTTCATCATCAGTAAGTACAAGTTTCACTTCTGCGTTCCAGAACAAAGTCTTGCACATGAATGCCCATGAAAAGTGCAAATACCGTGAAGAAGTGCAAATACCATAATGTAGTGTGCAAAATTCTGAGGCCAAACGGCATATCAAGAAAAAATACCATACATAAATGGTATCTAAATTGGCGCAACATCGGATCGGCACAATATCGGGTTGGCACAATACTGGATCGGCACAAACT
>WIPJ01000950.1:58371-85630 GCA_018155075.1 Cassiopea andromeda
CAGATGGAGGATGGCATTCATAGAAATAGTAAGACTAGTGTAGAATGGTAGAGTATTGTTTAGAGACTTTTAGTGGACTGGGTCAGAGTGTGAGTAGAGAGATAAAACATGAGGTGAACGAGTTAGGAGTTGGGGATTGAGTGTTGTTAGGGAATAGCGTAATTTCGAGTTGATTGAACTACCTGGTTTTGTAAATAGATATATTCGGTACTTTATATTGTTATGTTTTGGCTGGATTCGCTTCATGACACTAGCCATGGAAATAGAAGGACTAGAATGCGTGGTAAGTCATCAAAATGGTACCAACACGTTGGCAAGAAAACCGCAAGAAGTCACAGTTTACATTGCTTCGTAGTAGTGTTCCTGCTTCCTCGAACTGTCTTCACAAATTTGGTGCATTTATTTAGGAGATCGTGTGACAGCTTCAAACTTGAAATCTTTTATGATGGATTTAGCTGTGATAGTCGCTGAATTTCCAAGAAAGCGTTGCATTCTCTACAGAAAAACAATTCATTTTGCCAGTAAGTAGGCCTGTCCTGGAGCAGGGCATAACCCGCCTATGTATAATAAGAGATTAAACTTTCATTTCTGAAGTGCTATTTTAAAATATGCACAAATTTATATGATTTTACGCTTTAAGCTGCTTGTCAAAAATGAATCGCCCTGGCCCATGGTTAGTTGAAAGATTTCTAGGCTCATAAACGTCACCCAGAAGATCCCTCAAAAGCAACTGCATGTGGCCCATATATTTTCTCATATTCTCCAAAGTAAAATAACTATTGCTAGTTGCATAATTGATTGGTTTCTTAATACATACTATTTTGGCCAGACATTCAACAAGATCTTCGCCAAGGTAAGAAATCTCCTGAAAGGACCTTATCCTTGCAACTGTAAACAAATTCAACAATTTATGCTTTTCAAACAAAGATTTTCACTAACGACAAGAAATCCAAGATAAAAGAACACTCTTATGCGTAAAAGCAGTGGTCTGGGAACAATTTGCATGCTACGCTGTATTAAAAAGAAGGACAAAAATAACATTTGGGCTGTATTACTTTTCTTCTATTGATAGGAGCGTACCTTTCCTTTATCCTCTTTTCGCAAGTTATTTTCAGTTATGTCTGCAGTTATTTTCATGAGGCCTCACAAGAGTATTAGCATGAATGAAAAACTTGGGTGCAGCAGCAAGAAGATAGAAACATCCCTTTAGTATCCAAGAAAGTAAGATTAAATCTGCCGCCTTGCAAGGATTGCTTCAGCTGATAGGGTTAATAAACTCTTGAGCCATTCTGTTTCACTAGCAATATATTTTTTACAAAATATTCAGGTAGCAGAATCTAAAAACAACAAGGCAGCAAGTGAGTTCATCCTTTTGATGACAGATTTATTTGACATAATAGAGCCAAGGAGCAATTTTGGAAAATATATAGAGGCCTTTTGACTTGAAAATTCAATGATATTGAAGAGTACTTAGCGGGTGCAACTGAGACTTCTAAATTCTTGAACGACGCTGCAGGTACCCCCACCATCAACGGTCCAAAGAAAGTTTATTTTGAGTCTACCACGTCACTAAGCACTAGAATTGATAGCCTAGGTCATGGAACAAAGAGCGCTAGAGTTCTTACAATTAACTCCTCGCCCAAGCTCCAAAAATTCTTTGACACGATGTAAATACCAGAGCAGAAGGAATAAGCAAAATATCATAAAGCCGTAAATATTGGTAGAGGTTTTGCCTTTAGTGCACGTCAAAACTAATGCCAAGTAGGGTGATACAATAAACTTCGACCTACATTGCTACGCTATGAAGTCGATATCAGTAAATAAATCAACTAAAAATGGTTGAAAGTAAACTGATTTCAAATACTTATGGCACCACTTACTTAAATATGACTTATTCTCGATATTTTGTTGCTTCTCTGTAATTCATCAGGAAACAAAAGGAGCAGCGTAAGCAGTGGTGATTTCTAAAAATTTTAACAAGGGGGGCTCTACGCACAACCAGGCCCATAGTTTGGGTGTGGCCCAGCTACAACCACGCCCATATTTCCAAAGATGAAAACATAATAATTTAGTTTAACACTGATATAGTATAGTCAACAATAAGAAATGCCTCAATAACCATATAGCAGTGCACAGTTGATCATAGCACTTTGGAAGCAAGGCCAATAAACTCTGAAAAGCGAAGCCAATGCAAGAGTTTTAGGGGGGCTGAGCCCCCCCAACATGAGCAGAAATTTTAACAAGGGGGGCTCCGCCCCCCTGAGCCCCCCTAGAAATCACACCTGAGCGTAAGTACTTTCACTGTGAGGCCTTTGTTTACACACATCTTTTCCCAACGTGTTGGTACCATCTTTGCTCTGCATGTGTATTACGCACAAAACAACAGCGAAACAATAGATCACTCATCATAGTCCTCCTATTTCGATGAGACTAGCATAGTCTTGATTGTCTGATAAAGATGCTCTATAAAAATGCCAGCTTTGTCTTCAGTTTTAATTATATGTTCTTTCTTTCAGAAGTTTTTTATCCTGGCTTGGTTTCTACATCTGGTTTCATACTTCCCCCTTTTTTCTTCCTTTTTCTTCCTCTCCATATTTCTTTTTTTCCTTTCCTCTCTTTTCCTTTCTGGGGACCTATAAAATTTCCAACAAAATTGCGTCTCTCACGATCTCAACAGATTTTATGAGCGTGGTAAGAGAAAGCTTCTCTGGAACTTCGGTTCCCGGCCCTACCAGCATTATTTTTCGGAACCCTAAATGGCAAGCCAGTCCGTCTCTGCATATAATATGGATAACTGTTGACTTACCCAAGATCGCAAAATTGCTCCTTCTAGAAATGTGAATTGAAGCCTTCTGAACATGCTTGCAATATATTTCTCAATTAATCGAAACTATGCGTTGTCAGTTTTTTCACAAAGAGAGTACACCTTTTACTCCAAAAAGCACGATTCTCGAACGAATTCTCGCAACATCATCGGCTAATTACGAAGAGGATTCCTTGGATGATGATTGGTTTGTTAGCCAATCAAGATTTGACGACTATGCCAGTCCCATAGAAATAGGAGGACTAGAATGAGTGGCCTATTGTGACTTCTTGCAGTTTTCTTGCCAACGTGTTGGTACCATTTTGATTCTCAATAGTCATTTTGCATCACGTGACTTACCACGCATTCTAGTCCTTCCATTTCTATGAACATCTAGCGCCATCGGCGCTTCTATATCATTGGTGGCATTATCATTCAAACTAGAGGCTAGCTTCCGGTTTGAAACTTACATAAAAGAAGGTCAGGGATGTAACATTTATACTTTCATTTAAACACTGGATATTGCCCTGCGATAGTTGCATTTATACTTTGATAATAGATTGAAAAGAATACCCTTCCAGCTATAGTAAACCGTAGATAAAATGTCATCTTTGCCAAATATGGGAAATCTCAATTGATACCAAGTTGTATTTGAGCCCAGTGTAATTCACTGCAGAGATGAATTAACCGATTTACTAGGAGCTCCTAGCACCACTGAATATGGAGGCACACAAGCCCCCTATGAGATTTTACAGCACAAAACCATTGTAGAAGAGGAAAGGGAGAAGGATGGGAGTCTGGGGATTTGCTCCCAGAAAAGTTTTTCAGAGCTAAGCCCTCTAGAACATCAGAATGACTGAAAGTAAAGAAGAACACCTTCTTCGGTTTATTATTGCTCACTTTTCATGTTTTTCCAATACAATTCTGATATGAAGAAAGGGGTTTGCCACATTTATAGCCAAAATAAAGGGCGTAGATTTCAAAAATTTTCTTGGGGGCTCCACCACCAAATTCCCCTTCATTCCCCATTACCACAATACCCCCATTTCCTTAAAGTAGCTCTAGCTGCCACGCTCATCCTGTCGACAAAATGCCAGTTCATGCCCTCCAGCTGGTGCACCTTCGCGACTGCTTTGTTGGTAAGTCAATTATAGGTGGCCCTGGACTATAAAATCTATCTTTTCAAACCGAGGGCGGACTGGGTACATTTTTCGGCCTGGGTACAGTGTGACTAAGCCGGCCTATAGATTTTAGAAAGTGTAACCCGTCAATTTATAGCTTTTTTCAATATCTCTGCCCACCGGGTAGGGAGAGATATTGAAATAGGCTGTAAGTTTCTGATAGATCCAAAGGTTTAATGTCAGTTCTTTCAGTGCGAAGCTCTCCATATTCAGAATTTAATGTTTTCTCCACTTCATGCAGTCGGCCCTTTAGGGGTTTGGCCAAATTTCCCGACCGGCCAGCTTTCCTTTGTGTGAAACAGAACCTTCTCTTGCATTCCTTTTTAAAGAAAGCTGTTTATAAGAAGTTTTGCATTAGAAAAGCCGTAGGTGTGATCACGCCTATAGTACAGCCAACCCAAACATCTACCACGTCCACATAAGCTGAATGATCAACTACTCAATAAATGTTGGACCGAATACACGCTTGTCTTCATTGGGAACTAACGTTCTGATTCTAATTAACACTATCAAATTCTGAGCTCGAGAACGAACTTTAAACACTTATAAAATGAAAAACTATACAAGTGTAACGATAATAGTATGAGAATGTGCGTGGAATTGTGATTGTAATTCTCAGTGACAGTTGGGTGTGTCGTCAGAGTGATAGTTGAGTTTGTATTGTGTATACTCTAAGTTAGGCGACAAGCAGTGGCGAAGATAAAGGTCGTGCTTGTACCATGAATTGCAATCATTATTTTTTTCTTTGAAAATAATTAACAAAAAGTGCTTGGACCATTTTTCAATAGGATGCAAACTCTAGATGGCATTACTATCCCTGCATTATTATCGTGTCCTTAGCTTTTGACACCCTGTGCCGAGACTGTGTTGAGTGCAATGCGCATGTGCAAGGTCGTGCTGAACTGGAAATAGCACGTAGTGGAACAATAAACGATCGTAAATTTCTGTGAACATATTGGTTAATATGTAGTCATGTGCCAGAAATAACAATACATGGTCGTGCTGGTTTCTGATAGCACGAAGTATCACACATGCGTAGTGCACCACAGTTTCTTATTGCTTTTCAACTCAGTAGCAGCTATCCGTGAAGGCAAGGAGAAATTTATCTTACTGAACAAGACCAAAGAAAAGCTCAAAGAAATGGCTCAGATTCACGCTCAGCCTTTTGTAGATGTCGTAGTTTAGCTTTTGCAGAGGCCTTTTAGGTCTAGAAGCATCGCAGACCAAGAGCTAACCGTACAACAGCCAAGACCAATGCCAAATTTGAGAATAAAGACAGGGGATAGATCATTTCAACTGGAATGGTACTCTAAGAAAGATTGGCTTTGTGGAAGCATTATTAGAAATGGTCTTTTCTGCTGGTCATGTCTGCTCTTCAAGCATGGGGTATCACAGTCGTGGACGGAGAGAGGTTGCACGAACCTTAGGAATGTTTTGCCAGATGGGAAAAAGCACGAGAAATCAAAATCACACTTAGAGGCCTTCAAGATGTGGAAGATATTCGACATCTCTGAGAGGGTTGATGTTATGTTTTCCAGGGCGAGGAGAGAGGAAATAGAACGGCACAATGATGAGGTGAGGCAAAACAGAGGTATGCTAAGAACTCTATCTGAGGCTGTTTTGTATATATCCAGGCAAGAATTGCCTCTTAGAGGTCATGATGAATCTAGCAATAGCCTAAACCAGGGCAGCTATAGGGAACTTTTGGAAAGTTTTGCAAAATTTGATGTTGTTTTTGAACGTCGTCTGCATGGTAAGGGTGGCGAATCAGAAAGGGACAATGCTGGAGTTTTTACTGGTGTTTCAGGTGACACGCAGAATGATCTGATTGAATGTATACTCATTCAAGATCAGATTGATGAGGAAGTACAACAGTGCACTTTTCTGAGTGTGCAAGTTGACGAGACTACAGACATGTCAACTAAAGAGCAGCTTAGTGTTATTATTAGGCTTGATAAAAAGGATGATGTTGTTGAGAGATTTTTGAAATTTTATAATGTGAGTTTAGATGGAACTGCTCCCGCCATTAGTTCAATTGTCGAAGATGTTTTTAGTCATTATGGGGATTCTATTCTCAATAAATTGATCATGCAGACGTACGATTGGGGCTTCTGTAATGTCTGGACACTTTTCTGGTGTCCAAACCCTTGTTAGGGAAGATTATCCCTTTGCTTACTTCTTTCACTTTGCAGGTCACCGCTTAACTTTAGTTCTATGTCAGTCTGCCTCTTCTATCCCCTTTGTTACAGTTTTCTTTACAAATATGGCTGCTTTTAGCACATTTGCTAGCAACAGCCCTAGAAGGAAAGATTTGTTGCATTCAAATGGAATTGATATACCTAAGCCTGG
Source organism: Cassiopea andromeda (assembly GCA_018155075.1). Classification (NCBI taxonomy): domain Eukaryota; kingdom Metazoa; phylum Cnidaria; class Scyphozoa; order Rhizostomeae; family Cassiopeidae; genus Cassiopea; species Cassiopea andromeda. Next base: position 64,705 of record WIPJ01000950.1, read on the forward strand.
AGAAACTAGGTGGTACTATCGTTCACGTACCATCAGTGTTCTTTATGATAAGTACAAAACCCTTTTAGACTTACTGGAGAGGACTAGTGAAAACCCACAAGGCTGGGATGATGCATCCATATCACAAGCTAGTGGCTTATACCATTTCATGAACAGCTTTTTGTTTTGTTTTCTAGTTCATGTTTTTAATAAGATTTTGGAACAGTCATCACTTCTGTACATGGTTCTTCAAAATTGAAATACAGATTTCAGTTATGGTTGTCAGAAAATATCTGCTTTTGGTAACTTTCTGTCTGGTTTGCGCACTGACAATGCATATCATCATTTCTTCCAATCAACAGTTTCTTTAGTTGGGGAACCATCTTTCAATGCAGATAAAGACATAACTACAAAAGTCTATATTTTCAAGACTTAACTTTCTTTTCAAATAGATGCATGAAGAAGTCTTGGTAGCTTGCACGGATTTTCTTGCAATTGGCATGCATTTACTATAATTCATACATTCACAACATACTGTTACAGTGCAAATGTTCATTCATGTGAGCTTTTATGGATTTCTCTTTTTCCTTGGTAGGCATACAATTACTATAATTCACAAACAGTATACTGTTTCTGTAGAATTTTTCAATCTTGTGAGCTGTTATGTATTTCTCTTTGCCTCGGTAGGCTTTTAAGTAGCTAATCTTTTCTGCATTGAGATTGCTTCTTGATAAATCAAGAAGAATTTTTATTGCTCCCCATCGCTTTAGGCTTTTGTATACGTATCATGTTTTTCAAGGTTGCTTTGTTGCTGGTATTTTATATTGGATTTTAGATGGTTTGTTTCATAAAATTGCTTCCAGATAATGGATTTTATTGTATGCTACTTCATTGCTTACCCAGACAGTCTGCTTTGGACTGTTTTTTGCATTTCTTGGATTGAGACTTCTTATCTTAATTTTCACAAGCTGACTTCTGATTAGCAATCTGCCTTAATTTATATACAAGATATATAGATACTTTTTATATACATGCATGCAATAATTGGAGTTCAAAAACAAAGAACTTCTCATTAGATTTGGTCCCTAATGTCTCTGACTGATCTAAATTAATGTGCATTTAACTAATGTGATCTCAATTAATCTGCCTTTATATTAATTTATACACTTTTAGAATTTTTCCTTTTTCTAATGTTTAATGTTTTTGCCAATCATATTCCATAGAAATGGTCCTCTCTATATAACAGATTTTCTTCCAGTTTCTGCTTTAGGCTATGGAATACACAGGTCTTTTTTGTTACATAAAAGATACTTGTTTGCTTTTTTTCTGAAAAATGAGCTCAATCATGTGTTTTGGTTCTACTTGTGACTCCATGTATTTGTGTTGTGAGCCTCCTTTTCTTCATGTCATAAATTAGATCCCATGTTTCAAATTGCAAAACTTCTGTGCGTTTTTTCAATACTATTTATTTTGCTTTTGGAGAAATTTCCTCATAATACAATGTTTTATAGCACTATTGGAGTGACTTTATGAAATATCTCTTCCAATATATTGCTTGGGAGATGAAATTCCGATCTCATTGCTGTCACTTTTGCTTCCAACCTTTTACCTACATTCACTGCTTGGACCTCTAAGTCTAACTTACAGTAAATTTTTACTTCTAAGCACTCTCTCTCCTTTGCATATTGTAATTTATGCTCATCTGATTTTATTTCAGGCAATGGGCCACTACTAAGGAGGGAAATTTCTCCACTACACACTGTCTTTTCTGCATTGGTGTCGTGGAGGGTTACTTGGCAAAACACCCTTATGCTTCATAAGAACGTTTGGTCTTCACAGTTATGCTACCTATGGAAGCAACTGTTGACGAATTGCTTCTAACTTTGTGCCAAAAGTAATGCAGTGAGAAACTACACAATTTATACTTTTTGCGATAAACTTTCCAAATTCTACGGCCACAATATTGCTGTTTTGCACTATTTCCACACTGAAGTATGTGCTGCAGATATGTCAGCTATCCTTGCCAGCATTTATACCAAGAGGCTAAAGAAAACATTGGTTCCGATTCTTAAGGGGAACAAGGAAGAAACCTGAGAACTTGGTAAAGCAATTTTAAATATTGCAACAAAGCCAGAGAAAGTGGGCTCGTTATTATGTGAAATGTTGTTCAAATAGTCTCATCGCACACGTTCTACAACATTGCCAGGCCAATGATCCTATTTGTGCCTATTGTTCTATACATCAACAACGTACATTCTCATCAAACTTGAAGGTGATATAAGATGACATTAAAATTTCTCTCAACAAAGCACACAATTTTTATAAGAATAAAGTCTATATGAATAGCAAGCTTCAGAGTCACCGAAATTTGAGAATAATTTAAGAATAATGCAGTTTGATTACTCGCAGTTTCCAAGTTGCCATGAAACTGGCGAGGTTCCTTCTGCTCAGAAATGGAAACTAAAGCGATGGGCAAACCCTTGACGTGGGGCTTGAGCTTAACTCAATGATCATTTTCATTGAGGATCAATTTGCTCGGCAACTCTAAATTGGTATAAAGCTCACGCCAAGGATTTAACCTACGTGTTGTAGAATAGTCTACAAAAGTCTTCTTGTTTCCAAAATGAAGCTTGCCACAATTACTAGCAAGAAGCTTGGAAATTACATGCAATTCACTTTTATGATCTTTCATGTTCGTTTGATTAAACTGATTTCAGAGAAATAGATTTCTCTCGTCGGGTGGCATTATTACCCTCCTGTCTCTAATAAAAATTATTTCTCTCAAATCGCAAAAGCTTGTTTATTGGAGCAACCTTTGTTGGCCATTTACATATGTTATGGAAAGAAGGGCAAGCATATCTTTCAAAATTTTCAATATAATAGACATTCTCTTGTACCAAGTGTCTACTATAGAGCACTCGATGGTTGGGCCCGGAGAAAAAATTTTCCAAAATAAAGGTTCTCAGTTGGCTGGAAAATGCTACTTTGATTAAGGTCCGTGCAAATATAGTACAAATAATTCCTTTGACTACACGTTTTTTCAACTATTGTACAAGAGTAATGTAAATTTTGACAATGTAATGAACCAAGTTTACCTGGCTTTCTCAAGTCCTAAATTTGGGGGTCTTACACCCCCTCACTGCCCGGTCGCTACGTCCCTGATGAGTACGACCATCAACTTTAGTCTAGCGTCGCTACTGTCCCGCTCACTGAACTTCAAACTGAAAAAGCTGCCACATGTTGTACAGCTATTGCGGAATTATTACTGAATGGAGCAAAAACGTTAAGTTCGTTGATTAAATGAATAGATACTAGTCAGATCAGGTTGATGTATTTCCACAGGGGCTAGACCCTCGGGCCTTGCCCCACAAATGCCTTTAGATATCCATATGAAAAAACCCATAAATGTTACACAAGATATCTAAAACATGATTGCAGATTCAAAGTTAGCGCACTTGACAAGGGATGATTTCTAGGGGGGCTTAGGGAAGTGGAGCCCCCTAGTTAAAATTTTTGCTCATTTTGGGGGGCTCAGCCCCCCTAAACTCGTGCATTGGCTTGGCTTTTCAGAGTTTGTTGGCCTTGCTTCCAAAGTGCTATGATCAATTGTGCACTGCCATATGGCTATTGAAGCATTTCTTATTGTTGACTATACTATATCAGTATTAAACCAACTTATCATGTTTCCATCCTTGAAAACATGGGCGTGATTTTAGCTGGGCCACACCCAAACTATGGGCGTGGTTATGCCTAGAACCCCCTTGTCAAAATTTTTAGAAATCACCACTGCTCTTGACTGAGTGTAACATAACTTGTTTATTGTTCCTGAGACCATGTTCATGATTATTGTCATGGCCATGTTCACCTAGGATACAAATAGGTACTGGATCTTCACCATCTAATATAACTTTGGGGCATTTTGGAATTATACCATCTCTTATGCAAATCAGCCAAGTGCCACTTGCATAACATCTGTCTGGCTAGAAGGTTTCTAACAAAAGATGCGGCTGCAAAGGCAATTCAAGCGTTTGTCATTGCAAGACTAGATAGCAATAATGCCTTATTGCATATATTACCTTCTTGTGAACTGAAAAGGATACAGAGGGCTTAAAATGCTGTTGCAAGACTTTTAGTGGGAGTGAAAAGAAGCTGTCATATAACACCGATATTGAAAGGTCCTCACTTGTTACCGGTAGTATGCAGAATTACATATAAGATGTTGTTATTGACATTTAAGTGTATGAAAAAGTTGACTCCCGATTATCTGGCTAATCTACTAAAGAAACGCATAGCTTCAAGGGCAACAAGATCAGCAACAGATAAACATTTACTTGAAGCCAAGAGAACTCATTTAGTGACAGTGGGACACCGTTCATTTGCTCATGTTGCTCCACAATTATGGAATGAATTGCCGTATTCATTGAGGGCATCTAACTCGCTCGTTTCATTAAAAAAACTTTTAAAGACCTACTTATTTCAAAGATATTTTTGTAATTATTGATAGATTACAAGTATAATCTAGTTTTAATGCATGCTAGGTGCCTATGAGCCATGTGGGTATATGGCGCACTAAAAGTTTCTTTACTGTTATTATTATTATTATCTTAGCTTTTCTTTTACACTTGAGTTACAAAATACCCTTGAGTAATGAACACTACCAGGCCACAGTGTCAAAGACCATGCACTTGTAATCAACACATGCATGAACATTCAGGCTAAGCAAACCCTTTCTATTTATAAAGTCATTTACATTTTCTTTTAGGTCTAATTATTGGAATATGTGTTTCATCCACTGTACCAATATACTGTGGGAAGGCATGATTTTTAGGGAATCCTTGCACTGCCTCAAGATACTTTTCTGCTTCTGGTGCTTTGATATAGAATTGTGAAAGCTTTGTAGAAATTGCTTGTCTTACTCTTCTAACAATGCAAGAAATGGTACATGTTGCAAGCCCAAAAGCGTTTGCTTTCTTTCTCATTCGCCCTCCATCCGACAAGTAGTAGAGTGTTGTTGCTATTTGTGTTTCAACAGCTGCTGGAACTGTAAATCGTGTTGTTCCTTTTTTAATAAATAGACTGAATAGTACACATAGCTTCTTGAAAGTTTTCTCTGACATTTGAATATTTTCTCTCCACCCTTCAGATAATGCAAGTCTACTTTGCATGCTTTTCTATCAACCAACCTGGAGGGGCTATATCCTTTTTCTTCTTTGATATTATGCTTGCTGTAGTTGACATGGCCAGCATTCTTCATTAGAGTTTCCATTTTAGTAACATAAAATGATAGCACAGTAACTGAAAGTGGGATCAATTGAGCTGGAGCACACCATAGAAATATTGTCATTGTCGAAGACGGATCCATTTCGAAAATCATTATAAGTCAATTTAAGCCCCAAGATAAGCTCTCCTCTTGAGGTTTCAGAGCGACATGTACTAGGTAGCACCTGTTAAATCACGCCACAACATTACGGAGTGGCTTTCATATCACCTACAGAGCGAAGTGATTTTCCCTCTAATTTGCGAGCCTCTTCTATCGGATAGCTGTAGCATGATGTAAATAGTACCCCCTATCCGATAGAAAAATCGCAGCGTGACGATAGCTATCCGGTATACATGGCCTAACTCACAAACAAAAGTGTTTTATTGCAGAGGCCCTTTAACTTTTGATAAATCCAGCCTCAGATGTTTCTTAACTGTTCCTTAAATTCTTTAAACTTCAAATAACAAGAACAACCCAGATTAGGCAACTGTGACGCAAAGGATAGAATTATCAGGTTTCGTGTGAAACATGGCTAATCGATGTGTTATTGTGAGTTGTTGTTGTTGTTGTTGTTGTTGTTGTTGTTGTTGTTGTGCGTCATATTTTTGCAAAACAGTTTTTTCAAGTTAGTATTTGAAGCTCGGCCTGCCTGTATTTCTAAAATGCTTGTTAATTTTTTACCTAATGTCCGCTTCATGTTTCTTATTGACTTTGTTTTTTATAGAAGAAAAAGTATAACATACTATCACAACTAAAAGGTTGGACAACGATAGTCTCGACATAAGTTGCATTCTGCAATCTCTACTCGTTTCTTCAGGAGCAGGAGTATTACCATCAAGACAATATAACGTAAAAGTTGCCCGATTCATTAAAAGTTGCTCAACAGGTGAAAAGTTGCTCAACAGGTGAAAAGTTGCTAATAATGTCTGAAGTTACCCAAAAGTTGCCGAGCAGCTTTTGAACATGGCTATCCTGGGCCATGGCACCCTCTTAGACACGTGAACCGACAAGTCCACGTGACGTCATAGTATGTCTGGAGGTTTGACACCCCTGCTCTATTTTGTCGAAATGCGTCTCCTTGTCTCCTCAGTGATTGTTTCTCCTCCTCATTCAGTTAGGAGGTCTGAACCGAGATCAGAGGAAGTAAGTAACAATTGGCCTAGTCAATCATCTTGAAGGCGGAAATGTAGATGATATCTGAAAACACGGGCCTTGGAGAGAAATGTGAGATGTTTTAGAGGTGCGTCAAAACACCATGAGGTCTACAGGCGAATCTTTGCTATGGTACCATGGGCGTATCACAAGAGATGCTGCAGCACACATTTTGCAATCCCAAGCAAGGAATCGAGATGGATTTTTCCTTGTTCGAGACTGTTCCAGTAAGTCAGGGGACTATGTCATATCAGTTCTTGCAAATGGCCAAATCATGCATTTTCAAATTCATTGCATGGGTGACAATAAGTTCTCTATCGACGATGGTCCGATTTTTCAAGGCCTTGACACGTTAATATCCCATTATCAAGTTAAATCAGATGGCTTGCCATGCAAATTGTCAACATTTTGTCGTGGTGCTCTTCCCCCACCGAATTCTTTGAAATTTGGCGTTGAAACTCCGTTACACATAGCCTGTTCTAGTGGAAATGCCACACATGTTGCAAAATTACTGTCAGAAATGTATAGTTACCAAGAAGTCAATGCCAGAGACGAACAAGGGATGACTCCTTTGCACACTGCGAGCTCCAAGGGTTATGAAGATATTATTTTGCTCTTGCTGAATTATGGCGCTGATGTTAAGGCAACTAGTAGCTCAGGAACCACTCCGTTGCAGGTAAACTTATATCAAAATTGGTTTAAGCAGTTGTTTTCATTTTTACTTTGGAATATGCAGTGGATTCCTGCTAGTAGTAAACCATTGTTTTTTCATTAAATAGATTGCAAGGTGCGTCGTTGATTGTAAAATAGGAATATTGCATTTGGTTACTATTTATTCCATTTAAGTCACAACATCCACAATTGCTTTGGTTACATTTTTGCGTTGCAACAGAATAGCCTTTTACGGCTGCGAATATTCTCAAATTTGAAAGAATAACTGCAGACCAAATAGGATTTTCCATCTTGTGGCAAAAATGATAGTAATCATGACTTTCTTGGACATAATGTTTATGACTCATTGTGCTATTCTCCAATAAACGTTTTCGAGAATATCATTGCAATTGGTGCTTGTATATGAAGGATATAGCTACATAAATACATAGTAATTTGCTTGCATTTCACTGAGATATGCCAAAACATGAAATTATATAGTTCTATAGTTTTCTTGTGTTTTGCAATCTACAAGAATGACAGGTCCTGCATTTGAGCATCAAGCCTCAGTAACTACAAGCTATGGCATATATTTCATATACATATATCATTACATATTCAAACTGACAAAGAAATTCTTAATCTGCATCTAACTTATGCTGCCTACCTTCTAGCAAGATTCTGGCATTAACTGTTTCACATATTGCATGAGTTTGATTGCTTCTTAGTGTTAGATAAGTATACTATTGTATATACCTTGAATCATGGTGCTGAAGGTCAAGATTTATAATAGCTGAAAGGGAATGCTTTTTGACTTTATAGGAGGCATGTGCTGCAGATCATGTTGAATCTGCAAGACTGCTAATTACACAAGGCCATGCAAATGTCCAGGATAGGTCACAGTCAAATGGATGGGTACCATTACATGATGCTGCTATGAGAGGAAGTATTTCATGTTGCCAGCTACTGTTATCATACCATGCATCCATGCATCCAAGGACATTGGAAGGGGACACTCCCAGAGATCTTGCACTAAGATATGGAAAGCATGATGTTGTTGAATTTCTAGGTAGGAACTTTAGATTTTGGTTAGCAAATTTCTTTTGCTTGAAAAAATATTACCTTGAAAATTGAATTGAGTTTTGCTAAATTTCCTATATTATTAGCCAAAATTTTTGGATTGTAAAATTTCCAAAACTAAATGTGCTGTCATCTTGGCAGATTCTAGTAGAATCTGTATGCATACTATAAAATGGGGGTAACATACCCCCATCTTATGGTACCCAAGTATTTGTGAAGAAGAGCCATATCCAAAATTTAATTTTAGAGCTAATGTAATAAACTTGTGCTTTGAAACTGTGTGTAGTAGAAAATGATTCAGCTGTCATATTAGAAGCAGTGGTAGACACTTTTTACATTAGGGAGGGGGTGGGAAAAGCCCCAACATGTTCTATTGATGCTACCAGTGTGGAATTTGAAGCATTTGTATGCCACAGCTATGCCCCAATGGTTAACAATTTTTATACCAAATTTTCTTTTAATAGTTAAAATGAAGAAAAATAGAGGGAGAAAATTTTTTAGCATTATGCACTCCACATTATCAGAAAATGCCTTTTTGCAAGGCAAATCACTCACTTTAAATGCATATTTGGCAATTTTCCAAACTGTGTACTTTGTTTGTTCCATATCAGAAGGGGACAAACTTTTTGAAAATGTATCCCACATTCTCATTATTGGCCAAGTCTTGGTGAGGATGTAGTATGTCAGGAAACAGTTCTGCTCAAAGTTTCTGCTCAATATATCTACCTGTTCTAAAATTAAGGGCCAGTTGAAACTGTGCCATGATAGACAAATTTTTTACTTAAGTGGCAATGGATATTGTTTGACATTCTATTTTGTTGATATTTGATAGGATCAGCAAAATCATGCCATTTAGTTTTGTTGTCTAAAGCAACTGGAAAATCATATCATTGGGTTTATAATTTTTTAGCTATGTACTAATGGCTTAGCCAAAGTTGCTCTAATTTCCAATGGCGGTCCCATTCCTAGGAGACTTTATGTTATACATTAGTGATGTATAAAAGCTAGCCCTATATTTTATACAAAGTTTTCTTGTGTGTTGTGAATTCATTCCAGGTTTGCTTTGTGCCTTGCCAATGTGTAAAATTGAGAAAAGTACTCACATGCTATTAGTGTTTTAAGATCGCTTGGTCTAGATAGCATATTTACACTGCACTACCTCATACCTTTAGCTCCTTTCTAGCTTGCTTCTAGCTTCAAGGTCCAATTTTCAGCTTGTTCTTCCACATTCAATATGACTTTTGATGAAATTTCATGGTTTGAAAGCCAAGCAAGAATGGATATTTTTTTAAAATTTAAAGATCAGAATACTATGGCAGAGAAATAGTTTGATTAAAATATGAGACAGTGTGTACAAATTTTTGCACCTGTTTGACCATGCAGCTGCTTAATTTAGCTACGTTTCATGTGAGAATTTTATCTGTTATTGAAAAGACTGTGATTCAGTGGCATTACAAAGACACTTGGAGCCCTTAGGAATTGAGCAAGTCTAGGACCCCATTAACAATTTTTCCTCTAAATAGTACCAAAACTTTTTCTTGAAAGCCTGTGAGGTGCCCCTTCAGGATCTTAAAAACCAGGGGGGCCTTAGGAGTTGCCTGAACCCCAACCCACATTGGTTGTGCCATTGCTGTGAGTAAAACTATAAGAAGAAATAAATCAAATAGTTGTTGGAAGAATAATAGTTGAAGCACTTTCAGACTTCTTCTTCTTCTTGTCTTCAATGCTTTATGTATCCTCTGTTTATTTCCTTTAGAAGGCGTGGCAACTTCTGCAGGGTATAAAGCTACCCAAGCAGCAAGATGATAGCTTTATAATTCCCATTTTCCATCAGTTTTATTTGCCTTGTAATTGAAAATTCTAAATTTTGGAAAATTTCCTTAGAAATCCTTAGACATCCTTACATAATTTCAAGCAGCATGTGGGGTATTTTAAAAGGTCAGTTAATGTTTTTGGATGCATACTTATTGCATGCTGAGTTTCTATACCTGCTCTCACCAGCTAATTTTCTTTTGGTAGATTACAAAGGAATCTTATAAGAAAAGTGTGAACTTTTCATTTTTCAGTTTTGCTTTCAGAAATAAGATTAAATGATTAAGCTTTTTGTTTTATTGGGAAAGAAGGAGCTATTGAGAGAGTCTTCTTAAATTTCCTTAGTTTTATTAGTTTTAGTTGTAAGAAGGGGGATATTCACATATTGCATCATACAAAGGGGGCAGGGGTCTCTTGGTTTTTGTGACAATATGTGACAAGGGTAGGTGGGTTGTTTTTGGAGTGTAGTGTCTGAATTTTTTACACAATTCAATATTTAGCACATTTGGTCTCAAAATGGCATTTCTGGACCTTTTTAAAGCAAATTTGGCTCCAAATTGAACAATAATTTGGCAATCCTATAGTATTGCTGTATCTAGTATCTTGGATTTATTTTTTAGATCCAGATTATCCACTTTATAAATACTTCAAATTTTCACAACCTCAAATACATGTACCCATTTTAATGATATTTTTTGCTATTTTTTGTATGAAAGATGATGTAGTGAAATCTTCTGATGTTCAATATAACGGTATGATAAAAGCATTATTACGAAAGCAGAAAAACATCCTATTGAAATCAGTGGTGGCACCAGAAAAAATGCTGAGAAGGCTATTGCTGTCAAAGTGCTGACAGAATCTTAACGTACAACACCTATCTTGTTGGCTGAAAAAAACCTAGAAAAAAGGTCATGGATGTTATGAAAGTGCCGACAGTGCATTGAAACTTATGTGCCAATGGGGGCCTCAGTAAAATCTTGGGGATACAGCCCCCCAAGCCTCCTCGCTAGCGCCATCCCTTATTGAAATTCATAATGTGATGTCACATATTGGGGGTGGGAGGGTAGTTTTGAATATATCGTAAGTCCTTGAATAAGCGCCCATGCGGCCTTATTCGAGGGAAGCATAATTTGCAGAATAATATCTTGTTTCAAGAAAGCCCCAAATAACAACTATACAGTATTATTTCCTTTGAATGGAGCCTAGAAAGCAAAGAGAAGCGCGAATTTCACGATGATAATGAAGAAATCATTATTGACTGATAGAAAATGGCCTTTGTGTACTTTTTAAATGTAGTTAATTGAGAAAGTTATGTCATTTTGTTGTGTCAAGCCTTGAGGAAAATGCTAACGTTTGAAAAAGGCCCCCCTCAAATAAGCCCTCCCCTGGGGGCTTATTTGGGGATTTACGGTATGGCATAGTGTGATAGGGAGTGGATGGGTGTCTAGAATACCAAATTTAGTGTGACGTAACATGTGAACGGCCCCAAAGCTAAATTTTGCTAAAAAAACCACGAAAGTGCTCCTAGTTTACACTTGTGAAGCAGACGCAGATGCAGAAGCGGACGCATATGCAGAAGCGGACGCAGAAGCAGACCAACCCGAGTATGAATGTCCGTGAAACAAGAGTGAAACATGAAGCTTGCGTTGAAGCAAGGATATCAAATAAGGTTTTCTGGCTTCATCTCTGCGCCTGCTTCACCCTTGCTTCAGTCTTGCTTCACAAATTTTGTAGTGTGAACTTTGTCTTTAGCATATGCAAGGTCCTTTTAGTTAAATAGAATGCCCAGTCATGGGGAGAAGAGTGCTATACTATAAAAGTAGCGTGGCAGAATGGAAACTTGAAGAGGCTGTAAGAAAGCATCCCCCCCACATGCACAGACATTTTCATTTCATTTTCATTTTGATTTTTGGGAGGGTGGCCCTTCAGCAAATGCAGTTTTCCACAGGGCCCTCCATTAATGTTACAGTTTATTTAATAAGAATAAAAACAAAACAAATAAATACTACAGTAAACAATGCAAAAGGAAATTTTTTAAATAAAAGTTTAAAATCATATGAAATCGAGGAACTGAGAATCGCCCCAGCAATCTTGGTACTATTGCTGTCCAAAAAGAGGCAATCATGCTAAGATGGAACTGTCATTTGTCATATTATGGTATTCAAAATTGAATAAAGGCCCAGCTTTCATTTGCTCGGATGCATGTGAAAATGGGTAAAAATTTATCGGCTTTGGCCTTGCGGTTCATTGAAAAGTTGAAAACGGATATATTGGCATACGGTGCAAAGAGCACATATCTGTTAAAACCTAAAAATTTTTAAACGCATAGTTCAAGTGGAAACATATCGAGATGGCTCAGAAAATACGAAATAATATCTGAAGGGGACTTGGGCGCTTATGTTTACTTCTATGGAATACGTTCCGGTCAACGGTATTGTACATCTTTTGGACTTTGTGGTCGCTTGTTGTGTCAGCAGATGTGTACAGTGTCAATTTATGTGACAGGAATTTGGGTATAAGCTGCTTTCAAAAATTTACGAAACAAATATAGGTATGAAAGAAGATTAAAAGCATGTTCGCGAAACGGAAATGGAAAAAATTTAACTTTCAGTCTCTAGAAATGCCCCGCTTTAGCAACAAATATCCTAACACAACTCCTATATTGGCCTGTTTCTCCCTTCTTTTTTATGTACGGTTTGTGTGCAGTCGACCTTGATTGGCTTACGCAAGTGTGAACGGCTTGCTTGTCGCCTTGCTTCATATCGCACTTGACGTAAGGAAGCTCTAACTGCGCATGCTTGTAATTTCGTTGAAAAGCTTCTGCTATCTTACAAGCTGTATAAAATAGTATGCAGTACGTTAATAAAAATTTTTGCATTTTCCAACATTTCTAGTAAAGGAATAGATGCGACGGCCAACGGCTGATTTTGAAAACATCATTATACTCGTTCATGTGTTGATTAGTTTTGTAAATCTATTTAGCCGTTTACGAAAGTTTTAGTTTCTGATTGAAGTTGAAGAACTTTGACAGTGTCAACTGACATCTATTTCATTTATAGACAACTTTCCAATGCCTGTACCACAAAGCCATCCAAGCCAATGGTTGCATCAAAATGTTGATAGAAATGTAAGTATACAACTTATTAATATTGATGCTTTCTCATTTTGTCGTCACACTTTGAAATTATTTTGAATCCTAGAAAGGAATTGATTGCTCCCAATTCATTTACTTTCAGCAACATGTTAGCAGCTCTTTTACACTCACATAGATTTTTTGTTGTTTTTTGATGTACCACGTGCCATTCCAACCTTGCAACATATTCAACATAAATGGCTCAAGTTATATAATTCCATTAGCATAGATACTATATGTTCACTCAACTTGAGTAAACCTCAATTATTACCCAAATTTTCTTCCTGAAGCCCTAAGCGGGGGGGGGGCGAATTCTTGCTTTATCATGACTTTTTTTGATAGCCTTTGTCCTATCGTCTGCCGTCTAGTTGGTTGTGTTTAAGTTTTTGTTTGCTTTCATCGTTAGGTCCCAGTCATTATTAATGCAGGGTAGGGGGGCCGGAGAATATTTAGGGGTCACCAAAAATAAAATCACAACAAGGGGGACCACTAAAATAACCTGAAGTTGTCTCCAACATGTATCAAATCATTCTAATTGTTATTTACATTGTCTGTAATATTCTTCAGTTATATATAAGATAGTAAATATACCACACAGGTCCAGGTTCACTATCACCTTTTATTTGCACCTGAATGTAGAGGAATTTGGATGGATCATATACAATACTGCTGAACTATGAGTACACGTTTTTTTTATAAGAAAAAAGTTTATAAGAAAATGAGGCTCAAATCGTCAAAATCTTAAGAAAATCGTAAGAAAATCACGAGGCTCAAATTCCAAAATTTAATGTTTTTATAGGCCAAAAATCGGTAATTTCGTCGTTATTGTATTCAAAATGTTAAAGATGGAATTCAAGTTCAAGTATACAATATTATTAACGAAAGTGGAAACCACTCTAGCCAGTTTATTTCAGTAAAAATTAAGAAAAATTTAAGAAAATCTGAGGCTCAATTTCGGGAAAAGTTAAGAAAATTGAGGCTAAGGCAAAATAGTAATTTTCTTATAAAAAAAACGTGTAGTTGCTTAAACACATGGTATTAAGTTTTCACATGTGAGAAAGGGAAGGCAGCATGTAAGCTAATAGCTGCAGAATTGAAGGGTCATTATAATTATCAGAGAGGAGATTGAGGGGCCATTAGGAGCTTTTGAACCGGGGAAAATATCTTCTGGCCCCCTACCCAGCATTAATGATGACTGGTCCCTTACTCAACTAGTTCTATTAAATTTCCACATACCCATTTTGCTTTGGACGATATATTTTTTCACATTTTCATTATAGGCAGCAGTAGCTATTCTTAAAAGGAATGGTTTGACAGATGGGATGTTCCTTGTTCGAAACAGCATCAAGTGCCATGGTTATTATGTCTTGTCTGTTTCCGTTGGTGGGAAGGCATACCACTTTCAAATCAAAAGTCGGGTGCGTTCAGATATAGAATAGACTCCATGAAATATATTTGCGTATGGTTCTTAGCCTGTAGTTTTGTATTGGCTTCTTTCCGAAGCAAGGTCTTCAGCACCCACCACGGTATGAATTGCTTGATAAGGGTCATACTGTTGTACGGATGTGACTTTCCATGCGCGGATGCAACTTTGCGAATAGAGGAATACCTCTCCCGATTGACCATATGCTGTGGCGTTCCCGAGCTACTTCGCTTGTTTGTTAAATATCTTATAGAGAAATCGAAGTCTTTCTTTCTATGGAGCACATGACTTTGAGTCTTTGTGAAGATAGCTAGTAAAGCCTAATTACATTCGATTCCTTTCCTACCTGGTAATCCAAAAACTGTCAAAGTTTCGCGCAATCCTGATTTTTGAATATATTTTCATATTTCCTTTTCGCAGTGAAACTCTTAACATTTTATTATGATTTTTCCTGAAGCTTGCTTGAGCATGTAGTAGATCCAATTATTTGTTGAAAAGCCTAAGAAAAAGGTAGTAGTGAAGCCTAGTTTTTAATGAGTTAGTTTATATTCTCCAAGTAAGACCTGTGTGCATTCTTAGGGGATGGCCTAAGAGTAGTATATTTGAAAGGGTTGCTTTATGCACAGTTCTACCTGCAGTTCAACCAATGTCAACACAAAAGTTTCAATTTTTTTGTTCAACTTAAGAAAATAGAAGGTCACAGTTACCACCTGTAAAAAGGCATTTTAGTGTGGTTGTAGCTTTATTTTTACTATTTTGTGCTGTGAAGATACGAAGGATAATACCGTAGTTCCTCGAAAGAACACCTGGGGCGCTTATTTGAAAATCAGGCTCCAAGGGGGGGGGCACTCTCGCGAGGAAATACGATATAATTTTCCGTTGGTATGTAAAAGACGTATGTGTAGACTTAGGTATGCTACAGCTGGAATCTACCCAATTTCTCAGTAGATAAATGACATTTGGAGGACCACAGTGGAAGGCAAAAATGTTTTCAACTGTTGCAATACGAGTCTGAGTTTGTTTTTACAGGCCGATCGTTGGTATTACATAGATGATGGTCCATTGTTTGAAACATTGCCACATCTCATTGATCACTACTGCAAGCATATGGATGGCTTGCCAGTTTTGCTTCAGCAGTCTGTTCCAGCTTCACTTGATGTACGTGCTGCATTGCCAATACCAAGTAGGCCGCCATTACCTACTGATCAAATGCCAGGTAAAGCTCCTCCACCTTCTGGCAAGCGAAAGCCTCCTCCGCGGCCAATCCCTAAACGTGTAAGCACTACTTCAAGATATCTTTTCTTGTGATTGATTTTGAAGTTCATGGTATGTGCCTGTACTGTGAATAATAGAGATTTTCCCAATAAGGTTCTTGGGTAAACCTACCATAATTTTACGCTGATGAGGTATTAGAGGTCATTCACATGTTACGTCACACTAGTTTTGGCATATTTAGACATCCACCACTACCTGTCCTACTTCGTCACAAATTCAAAACTACCCACCCGCCCTAGTTTATGGCGTCACATTATAAATTTCAATAGAATATTTTCTACTGTCGTAATAATATCTTTATCATGTCTTTTTGGCATCAAAATGGCATCAGAATAGTAGTGCCAGATTACTTTTAGATGTGAAGCGAAATTTGCTTTAAAAAGTACCAGACTTCCTATTTCAAGGCAAAATGTGCTAAATATCGAATTGTTTACAACAATTGACATCACACTCCAAAAAACAACCCACCCATCCCTTGTCACATTTTGTTTCAAAAATGAAAAGGCCTCCCCACCCCTCTTGCGTAACGTAGTATCTGAATGGCCCCATATGCTATAGGTCTAGCCGGCAAAATTCTACAAATCGTCATCGTCATTTGATTTGAATGAAGGCCAAGAGGAAAAAAGTAAATTGAATTTTACCGAAGCCCATTAGGAGGTTTGTCATAGGATTTTGGTGATTTTCTTTAAGTATTGTAAATATGTTGCCATTTTATACGATATTAATTAAATTCAACTAGCCTTTTTTCAGTTGAGAATTGACGAGTAGATTTCATGCTATTCATGGGCTTGCTATAAAATGAAGTTATGCTGTTGAAAAATTTATTCTGATTGGAGAAGGTGCAAGGAATATGGTTGTCATTTGTATGAATTATTTTCACTTATAGGAACAAAGTGTCGAGGAGGATGATGCAGATCGTAATGGAGATTTTCACAGAGCTTCTAGCTGGCAATCGACTGCACCAGCCCTGCCACGTAGAGACAAAGGTAGGGCAAATTTTTGTTGTTGAGTGTGTTTGTTTAACTATCGTCACAAAATTATGATTGACTTAGGCCAGATGGCTAGTATGCCATGTTTGTCCAAATTCAAAGTGTTTACAGTTTATAATGATAGTATATCGTAAAATTTCATGCAAGGCAGCACTTCTTATTACATAGAATTTCGTGTACAAATATTTTGTGTTTCTTGATTCAGGAGCAGATGAGAACAAGCAACAAACAATCATTAATAGAGATTCATTGGAACTGGGAAAGGAGCTTGGTCAGGGAGAATTTGGATCTGTGTTAATGGGTGTTTGGGTAGACCCAGTCGGTGAGAGGGTATGTACTTTTCAGTATATTAGCTGCGTCATTGATCTTTTTGCCAATAGTAAACGCTGTCGTCAAAATTTGTTTCTGATAGTTTGTAATTTGAGTTGCAAGAATTCCTTGACAACTTCATTGCATTTAGTTTTGAACAAAATTTCAGGTACCTGTTGCTTTGAAGACACTTCATGAGGATAAATTAACACAAGGAGAACAGGTTTTGTAAAGTTTTGTAGGAAGTATTATATTTTGAAGTGTTTGAATTAGCAGTTCTTGAAGCTTCTAGTAAAATTTTCCCCAGGGTTTGCTCTTAGACCAGCTAATGACCTGCTACTTTCTTGTTCAAGCTTTCATTTGTCTTTGTATAATTTACCGTTGAGCTTCATTTTAATCGTGGAATGGTTTGCTTGTGGTAACTCTACTTTTAATATGTTTTCTTAGAAAGGCATGAGGTCAGAAGCGTTGCGCGAGATTTACGATACACATGAGCATGCGTAGGTGTTGTTGTTTCAACCAGGAGTATTTGCAGCAGTATTTTTCAGTTTATTTTGTTGGATGCTTTGTCAGCCACAGTTTATTTCAGAAAAGACATTTGTCAAAGTTCTTATCGACTGTTTCTGACTCGTCATGACTTTTTGGTATTAGCTGGGGGAAGCTCGTATTAAATTTTTTGAATATTCCTTGGTAACAGGGCTACACTAACGATTTCGTGACCGTTGTGCTTACTGTTTTCATGTGCTCTTTTCAAACATGATGCACTAGTGAAATATGTAGTTGAGAGGTTTAGGAATGTAGTAGACCGTCTTTCCTGCTCTTCTAACTTTTTTATCTTGTGTGGTTATTTCTACAGGCTGTACTGTGCTTGACCTAAATTTGTTTAATATACACCAGAAAATCTGGGTTTGCAGGCATGTTTGGGTCCCCGAGGCCATGCCAGGTGTACTCTGTAATTAGTCCAGCCGTACATGGTGAGCAATGGCAAATAAAATGCTACCTTTTTCATGGTAGAATTTTCAACAGAGAAGGATATTTGGTTATGAATATTTGAGGTTTTTTATTATGATACAAGTTTTCACCTAGTTTTCTCTTTGTAGGAGTTTTTGCGTGAAGCAAGGGTTATGTCGAATTTAAATCATCCATGCATTGTTCGGTTGCTTGGTGTCTGCCTTGGCCCCCCTATGATACTCGTAAGTCATTGGTGTTTTCAAAACAAAGTCGTCCATGCTAGCTTTTTTCTTCGTATTATATAGAGGAATTATTGATTCAAATACTAGCAACAGGTTCATTTGACAGCCATAAAATCACTGACATGAAATATCCTCATGGTGCATCTTTTATATAAGTGTTTCACGTATGTGAATAGCGAGATCAAGACTCAGTGGCGTGTCTATTTGGAGCTAGATTTGCCATTCTCCCATTTTCTTGTTTCATTTTCCTTCTTCCTTTCAGGTACAGGAACTTGTTACGATGGGTGCTCTGTTGGATTTTCTTATTGATTATCAGATGAAAGTATCCCTGAAGGACTTGAAATTATGGGCAGGGCAAATAGCATGGGGTATGACGTACTTGGAAGAAAGACGATTTGTTCACAGAGATCTTGCTACTAGAAATATTTTACTGTCAAGGAAGGACCAGGTAATAGCATAAGGCTCTTAGGTGGTTGGTAGAGCACCACCGATTAGAGCCATTTAATGAATCATTCAATATTTTTCTCAAAATCAGATAGTTAGTTAGGTATTGCTTTATTTGATTTGTAGAATTTTATATATATTTTAGCAAGTTACACAATGAATTACTAGCTACCCTGATCATGACAAATTGTTTAGTGCTATTTCTAGAGTTTGTTTCTGTTGTGTTAGAAAGATATTATAGAGGTGTTAGTTTTTATTTCATTTAAATTGCTCCTGCAGTCTCATTTGTGAATATGTCATTCTATGTTGTAACTCTTTGAGAAAGAACCATGGAGACAATTTGCATACGTGAAGTACATAGATGCAAACTATCCTATGATTTAAAACTTGCAGATGATATTGTTTAGAAAATTGTAAAAGCAGATGTTCAAGTCTGCGTGCACCACTCAATGGGATCAGGGATATCTTCAGTTCTTGTGTAGCCTTTATCTGCTGTATGGTTCAAGTTTCTGTATTGTATACAAAGGTCCTTGTTGGATGTCACTAAGAATTATGTCACTGAAAATGGCACTGAAAATGTCAAGTTATGTATGGAAGGAGGTGCAAATAAAGAGAGCTTTAAGTAGCAAGTAAGCTTCCCACAATCACACTGTTCCTTAATGTCTAGGTGAAAATCAGTGATTTTGGTCTATCAAGAGCAGTTGGTGCTGGTAGTGATTATTATCAAGCAAAGCAAGGAGGTCGTTGGCCTGTCAAATGGTTTGCTTCCTATATTCCTTGCATTTATGCAGTTGCTTTTCTCTTCTTTACGGATTCAAATCATTTCTTTAAAAAGTCGATCAATGCTTGATTGCGAGTTAGCAGCATACTTTGTTTTGTTCTGTGATTATGCCAAAAACATCATACTCAGATCTGTATCGATTAACTGATCTACTTCGCAGTGTGTCTTGCGTCTTGAAATATATACAAATCTCTTTGCATTTGTAGTGTCTGCCCTGAATATTTTTTGGTTTTCATTTCCTATTAAATCAAGGATTGATGCAATAAACATTTCTTAATAAATAGAAGTTTGGAGATAAACACAATTTAAGTTATAAGTAAGAGCGGAAATTCATAAAAGGACGGTCAGTTCACAGTTATATAAGTCAGCATGTTGATTTCAATTTGATTTCAGGTATGCCCCAGAGTCAATTAATTATGGAACCTTCTCGCATAAAAGCGACGTTTGGAGTTACGGTGTCACGTTGTGGGAGATGTATACGTTTGGAGAACTTCCTTATGGAGAAATGGCAGGTGCTCAGGTATGCATTTCAAATACCGTTTGACAGGCTGTTAAGTTTTAGTTGTTGAACGTGTTTAGATTTTGCATGGCGTCAAAATATAAAGGATGCGTTTGTGCAAGAAGCCCCTGTTAAGTCATCACTGTCTTCCCTTACTAAACTTAGAGTTTTAGATATCATTCCGTAGTGGTGTACTTCGCGCATAAGCACTTGGCGGACGAAATGTTAAAGTTGTTGTATTCTATTTCGTGATTGGACATCAATCACATTGGTCCTAGATATGACGTCATGATGGAGGCAATAGTTTGAGCGTAGTCACTCAAAAAGGCGCCAATTTCTATACAATTCATACTAGAACATCATGTTGTATAGCAGGCCGCCGTGCGTGACACAATGGAAATATCCATCCGCTTACGAAAAATACGACAAATTTCGAAAACGTTCCAATTTTCTAGTAATGTAAAATATGTTGCTTGCTTCCGGAAATCGATCCATAGCAAAGAAAGCCTCCTCTAGCCAGCCATGTAGTTTATTTTCCTGTAGCATTTGAATAAATCGTCATTTTCACAAAATAGTCTCCCAATGCTGCGCCTTTCTATATTGTGAACGATAGCACGCATGATGAAGTATGCCCAAAATGTGCCCTTCACCTGTCTCCTATTGCTTCTACCTCATTTCCAGATCCAGATTTGAAAAGTACAGTCTCGCCTACGTAGTTTCCGCCAAAAACTTAATATGTGACGCGGAAAAAACTCGTGTCACTTCAAAGGCTTAATGTATCACCCTAACACATACTCACTGTATTTCTATATGTTCGGGCTATACATGTGACAAGCTATGATTGCTGATGGTTTAACAATATGGATTTTCTCTAGTAATTTTGTCGCTATTTCGTCGCTAAATAAGCATATAATTTCTTATCTGTAATGTGCATCTTTGAGAGCCA
>WIPJ01000950.1:88191-109122 GCA_018155075.1 Cassiopea andromeda
AGAGGCACGCTACAACGTTTGTATAGTTGTAGGCCGAAATGAGACTTTTTCGAAGAAATTTACTAGCATTTTCACCACCAAGAGCCAAAATAATATTATGTATCGGACAGACCAAATTCTCAAATCTATTCAAAAAACATTGAAGTTTTTCGATGTATATGCACTTTAAAGAACTTTGATTCTTCACCTAGATTTCTGATTTTTACTTTGTACCACCTTAAGTGTGGCGTGAACCAATCAATTTTCAGGAGTTTTTGAAGTATTACAATGAATAGGGCATGGAACAATGAGAACTTAAGTATAACATGGATGGAACTTTACTTCTAAATACTGGCTTACATGATTACTTCCTTAGCATTTATCAAAACTTAATGATTATCAGAGTCAATTTTTGGATATTGGAAAATAATGTAGTTTGTTTAAATTTCAGGTAATTGCCTATCTCGAACGTGGTGAAAGGTTATTGCAACCAAGAGATTGTCCTGAGGATATATATCGAATTATGCTACGTTGTTGGTGTGCAGATCCTGTTAATCGCCCCTCTTTCAAAGATCTGTACGAAATTTTTATGAAAGACCCTGAGTATGGTAGAATCAAATTAAAGCGGACATCAAAGAAGTAGAATCTAAATTGCCACACAGATCATATTAGATATGCGATCGAAATGTTTTCTGTTTAAAGATACCATAAATTGCGATGACGTAGCTGCAAATGATAAAAGCTCCTCTGAGCGTCTGCTGCAACAAGCAGTCTTATTCTTCGCTGCCGCCTTTGAAGGTGGTGGAATTTTTGAATTTTATATCCCAATTACATGTTTGACCTAAGCACATTCTGTAAAAATTTGAATGGCGTAGCAACATAGTTGGCAGAAGAGTAGATTTTATGGGAATGCAACATAGTTCATTTATTTTTACATTGATTTTTTTATTAAGAAATAGACTGTATAAAGATATTATGGCTT
Source organism: Cassiopea andromeda (assembly GCA_018155075.1). Classification (NCBI taxonomy): domain Eukaryota; kingdom Metazoa; phylum Cnidaria; class Scyphozoa; order Rhizostomeae; family Cassiopeidae; genus Cassiopea; species Cassiopea andromeda. The sequence goes on from WIPJ01000950.1 coordinate 89,153, forward strand.
TTTTGGTTGAATGTTTTTATTTTGTGTAATAATGTTGAATTCTGAAGCATTTAGAGAGGAGTGTGCTGCAGTTCTCACAAAAGAATGTTCTACTGGCTAATCAAATCTGTTTCCCCGTGCTTTCACTTCCTAAACTGTTATTCACAGCTTTTGCTAGCTTTTTCAGTAACAGGAGGAATTTCTAGTATATTGCAAAAGCTAGTATGGGACATTTTATTTCACTTTTATCAAGTATCAAAGCAGTACGTCAGTTTCTGGTACAAAATAGAAGCTTACTTTTATCTCATTTTTGACAGTCATTGTTTGGTGGAAAATTTGCGATTCAAAAGGGAAGTCAGTAAAATCAGAAATTTTACCTTGCTTCTTCTATAGGTCGATTTCCTAATTTGCAGAAAAACGAGTTAGAAAGCAAATCTGCAAATAGTATTTTTATCACCATGAAGTTAAAGCACACTTATTTGTTTTAATGAGCTTGCACTGTGTTAAGTTTAGCGTGTAGTATTTTGCTCAAAACCTACATTGGATCAAGGAAGACAGGGTGGAAATTGAAAAAGCACCAGGGAAACATTAGGGGAATTGACTTCTCTGATTTGGCAGGCATTCTGATCAGCCCATATTGCAATTCCTTGCTTTATCCATTGTTTTTAGAGCAGGAGTTTTTAGATCTTGTAGGACACTAGCATTTCACTTACTCCCATCAAATTGGGATTTTATCAACCCAAATAGCTTTTATGAGAATAGAGAAACTGATTTTTTACTGTCCACATGAAATTATTGCAGCAAATCTGAAGTACTTAAATACTTTCTGGGTTTGTTATTAATTGTTATTAATATTATCCGCAATATTGCAAACGATGCCAATATTTTATATGATTCTTATTTACCCGTAAAGCAGAACTGAGTCTCACTTTTAGTTTCATACTTCAATTTGAAATATTTTTGGTTTACACTGTAAGTAAACGTCTTCTCTTTTTGAACTCCTTCAAATACCCTTCACGATAGTTGCTAATAGCATGCAATAGAATGTTATTTTATTTTATTCAGGCCCAAAATTATAAGAAGCTATTTTTCTTTTCCTTTCGAATTATTGCTTTTAACATATGTTCTATTCATTGACTCTCAACCAGAGGTGGTGCCATGAATTTTCCGAAGGGGGGCTGACCCTTCTGATGAGGGGGCTAAAATACGGTTAACAGGGTACTATAAATGGAAAAAATCGCCGAGAGATAGTTTACTACCTTCTAACGGGAAATCAGCATGTTCCGAAGGGCAGGGACGTCAACTTCAATCATATTTAATAGAATATTAATGCTTCAATAAATTTTTAGGGAGTATCAGAGGTTACCCTGCAAACTTTTTTGTCTATGACGTTTCCTTTGTCCAGCAAGTTACCATGCAACAATACATTGTACTGCCGTTTTTGCCTTGCAAAATGGCGAATTTTAAAGGTAGGGGTGTGACACCCCCATACCCCCTTAAGCTTCGTCCCTGCCAACGAGGGTATAGCCCATAGCCCTCCCCTAGCACCGTCTCCAGAAGTGTTGCTAGCCAGTTCGGCCAAGGGGTCTTCTTATAGTGTGATGGCATTTAATACCGTAGACGGATCATGGCGGTTCTCTTTCTCTCCATCTTTTCCTATCTCTTGCAACATTGGCTAACTGTTTTCCATCTTTAACTCTAAATCTCTCCATTATCCAATCTAACATCTTCAATCTCTGTCTTCCTCTTGCCCTTTTCCCTGTCATTTCAGCTTCCAAGATATTTTTCTCCCCAACAAATCTCTACTGTCTCCTACTGATAGTGGTTAAAAGTTGTCTTTCTGACCCTACCTTTTCCAACACTACTTCATTAGTCAGTTTTTCTGTCCATGATATCCTCATCATCTTTCTCCAGAACCACATTTCTGTTGCCTTAAGCTTTTGCTCCATATTCTTATTTATGGGCGTGGTCGCTTATCAAGGATATGGTAACTCAGCAATTCTGTCAAAAAGGGCGTGGTAACTAGTAAAGCAATTCCCAAGGAGTGAATCGAAGGAGCTTCAGGGAGTGGACGTAACTGCATATCAATGAGCCCAGCATCCACTGACAGTCCATGATATGCTGGGACAATGTTAGGAGGAAGTTAGAGGAGGGAAGCGTAAGGGTCCTGGGGCGAAAGCCCCAGAAAATTTTTGTAGACACGCCCTTTAGAGCTTCGGAAAATGTGGGAAACGCCAATTTTTTTATCCATTATAACGGCTTTCAAGCAGGTTTAAAAACGTAGGTCAATAATCTGAAAAACTGGTTTAGACATGCCAACCCAACTCCACTACATGGCTCGTTATGAAGCTTCAGTTTGAAAAAGCTAGCATGGTAAAAGAAAGCAACCTATAAGTAGTCTCTGAGAAGCAGAAAGATTCAAATGCTTTGTATGCATTCCTCAATTTTTGAAAAAGTAGTGATATCGATTATCAAGTCGTTCTTGGTTCCTTGTCGACCACAAATGTCCTTTTCAAAGTTTCAATATTCTACACAAGAATCTTGCCTGGTCATAGAGACAGAAATTCAGTAAGGGACGGATTTAAGAATCGATTATTGGGGGAGGGGTGTAGGCAGTTGAAATTTTGAAGTTAGAGAATAGTACGAAACAGAGCTGTTATATAATGCCCGCTGCGCGTGCATATCTGCAAATTAGCCTTGGAAAGACAAGAAGTGCCCCCACTTGCATGCATGAATTGATGACATCACATGTTACTATGAAGGACCATGTGACACCCTAAGGGGTGTGGTTGAATTTCAGAGCAAAATTGTTGATAAAATTTGCGAGAAATGATAGTGAAAAAATGATCGCAAACTCACGCTAGGCTAACATGGTTCAATAAAAGAAAGAGTGAATGTTCTAATAAAAATTGTTCTAAATAAAAATCTCTTTCAAAATTGTTCTAATAAAAAGAGAGTGTAATGTGAGACATGTTTTCAAGAAAATAAGGATACATAAAAACTACCCTTTATAACCATGTTTATAACTTGTCCAATGTGGAGGAGTAATCCTCGTTTGCAACAGCTGGTATTTGCGTTGTTTTCCCTAGTTGACGAAATACTAGTGATAACAACGGAGACAAATCTTTATGCAAGTAGAAACCTAGATATTAGATAACGTACAAATGACTAAATAGTTGACTTTACTGCCATAGAATTTTGCAATGGCTGAAGAGGAAGCAAGAGCGATAACTCCGATTGATTCGGAGGGTGACGAAGGTAGATTGTTTACTGGTTCTTGTTGCAGATGCCGATATTCCTTTGTGGTATGGGGGGTCAAATCCCGATGTAGACTAAGTTATTTCTTTTTATCTCATTTACTACTGAATTCGAGGATGCTGGCGGTAAAAATACAAGCATTTGGCCGTCGTGCTGATTTGACTAAATTCTTGTCCAGCTTATGTTGGCTTATATACTCGCGTTTGTTATACACAGCTATCACAGTAAACCTACACTCCAATACCAGAAAAGGACAATAAACTCAGGGACTCAATACTAAAACTTAAAAATATATTTAGTGCTGGAATTCAAAGATGCCAGAGTTTGATAATGTTCTATGGATAATGTTAGACTTGTAAGTGAACCCCCCCATCTTTAGGTTTTACCCTTTACCTATCCATGGATCCATTGGCTTGTCTCAAAAATGGTGTAATTAATGTTAAATGCAAAAAGTTTGTTAAGCTAGTTAGCATGCTAAAGACCAGCGAGATTTGAGTATGCATTGTAAATCTTCCTTGTAGAGGATGAAGATTATGACATAGTTGATGGATCTTCACAATCAATGGGACTTGTTCAACAAGTTTTAACCATGGATTTATCAAGACAACCAACATATACTCAGGCACTTGTTGGAGGTGCCACAGGATGGTTGGTATTGTAAAACATTCAGTCATATTACTGCAGCATTTCAGCTGTCAAGCATTGTTGATTTACTTTCTATGAAGGACAAAGATTAAATTCAAGATGTTCATTTCCTTGAATGTTTGGACACTTCATGGCTTCTTGAATGAAAGATGGTCATTTATTGATAATGTTTCACAGACACTGATGGTCTGGTCTGTTTTAAACTAACAATAGTTATATTCTTACTGTAGTAGGGCATATCACAATTAAGAAGAGGCATCCAAACATTTGTCTTGCTCATTTGTACATTTAGCAACAGAACATGGTGTCTTGCATGAAAAAATTTTTTCATTTATCATTTGAGGAAAATATTAAACTTTATATCTACTGAGACTACTCTAGTATATAGGCATGGACATTCATTCATATTTTGTGCTGTAAAGCCGTGTACTGCCAAATCCATCACTGAATATGATATACACTATTTGTCATGTGCATTGATGTGTATATGCGTGTTTTGAATTTTAAAGTATGCTTCTATATACCTCCATGTCATCCATACTGGAAAGTATGGCAGCTGCACACGCAAGATTTTTATTTTGAAGAGCAGATTTATGCATATAAGGCAAGTGTGCAGGCACGTGGTTGTGGTCATTATCTTCCAGTGGTGTTGCACTAAGTGGGATACAGATTCCTGTGCATGTGTGCATACACAAGTGAATGTTTCAACAGTGACTGCAAGCATGCACATGCAACTGAAACTTGCTTGCACACATGAGACTCCTCAAAAACTGTCATACTTTCCAGTATGGCACATCATGGACATGCTCTGTGGTATAGTTCATTCTCTCATTGTCAATAATAGTAGGCATATCAAATATCAGCTTGCTTTGTTTGGCAGTGAAGTTCTAAATATTTAGCAGTTTTACTCCTTTGCTTGACTCAATTCCATACAAGCAGTTTGTAATATAGGTAAAAGTGCATTATTGCTTCTTGGATTTCCATTTAGAGGTTAACATTCAGTTCTACTATAGAAATATTACATTTTGGAAAATAAGATTTTAGAAAAGCCTATTTGAGCAAAAATCATTCTCAATGTACTGGTCATAGTGTCATCATCCCAGTATCTTTACAGGATGTCAGGGTTTGCTCTCAGTAGAGTTGGAAAGGCATTAGCTGTTGCACTTGGTGGAAGCTTGTTGTTAGTACATGTAAGTACAGACTACAGAAGACACATTTTTCTACTAAATTAGGTTGTGAGAAATTTAATCCAACAGGCTCCTTTAGGTCAAAAAAGCTGATAGCCTTACATAAACATAACTAAGAATCTCCAAATCTTTACTGTCTGTCTTCTTGCTATACCAAGAGAGAAAAAGTTTGGAAACAATGGGCTTAGAAAAAATGGAAATGTGGTCATAGGTAGCTTGGCCTTTTTGTAGTTCTTGATGTCATGCTGTTTAGTTCCATTTTCAATTATGTTTTCACTATTTCCCACAAGATCAAGCATTTTCTGTAGTATAAATATATAATAGAGAGTCTTTTAGGATATCAATAGTTGCACTTGATAGTCAAATATAGTACAGGATTTACACTTAGAAGTTTCATTAAATAATGAATGTGATATTATGTTTCTATAGGTTGGAAACAAGGCTGGGTATATAACAGTTGACTGGGAACGGCTTGATAAGGACATGAAAGAAGCACAAACTAATATTAATAAAAAGTTTTCTGGCAGACGGCAGAGGAGAGCAACAAAAACTTTTATGAAACAGGTGGGTTGAGTTTTTATAGGAAGTGAGAACTGCCAGGGTTTTCCGGAAGGCTACCCAGGGCTGTTAATTAGACAAAGACAAAAAAAGGAAATAAGACTTAAAAGAGATAACCACCCAGGCTGTTATAGTGCAGTTGCTTGTATTTCAACCATTGTACATGCACACAAAATACTCACACAGTTTTATAAAAAAATTGGACATTAGAAGGCTATTACAGTAATAGTCAAGTAATGAAGAAGTTAGAATCTACATGTTAAAAAAATCTAGTCAAGATGCAAGCACTATCAGTGGTGTCATGTGACCTCTGTTCCTGGAAGGTATAAAGCAATAACTTACCAACAGAAACTGGTTAAATTGTGGATTTACCAATGGAAGTGTGAATTTACCATTGAACATATCATGTAAAGTGAAAAGTAAAAATAGTATGCAATTCAATTATTAGTACTATATAACCTAGAATAAGTGGCCATTGGCAAACTAATGACTGGGTGGCCTCCCAGAAAATCCTAGTACTATCTGAAGCAGGCCTCTATTTAGGCATATGATTGCATACACATGGTGGCTCTTGCCTTGATGAAGTGAGATATATGTTTCATTACATGCTTCCTTTTTTAAAATCAGCCAAATCATGATTCTTTTTGTGGAACATATGTGATCATGTTGTGGTGAATTGTGGCAATCATGGGGTAGTCTGTCTTTGAATGTTGCAGCATTGAAAAATGAATCTGAATATTTATCTTAGATTTGAGTGTTGAAGCAAAATCAGTGTTCCTTCACCAATTTTTTTTGTTGAAATTGGTGTTTTTACTTGGCAACTTAAGCAACTTTTAGCTCGAAGTTGCACCTAGCAAAGAAACTCTTATGTTACGTAGAAGCAAAACACAGTGGGCTTCAATAGCATGCCTCAATGCAAAATTTTATGCAATGGCTTGCACTTGGTCACAGGCCTGCTAGAATCTTTTCAGAGAGATCTGATCCAGAGCACAAGTTGTCAGAGTAGAAGCACCTAGACTATGCTGATTTTGTTAAGTAACACATGTCTGCCACAAGTTTTACTGTGCATATCACTGAAGACTACTAGCAACTTGACCATAGTCTATAGATTAGAATATATTTGAAATGATTTGCCTTTGTCCATTTTATTGAAAGTGTAAAATCTGTAAGCTAGAGGTTATTTGAAATATTTTGTTTTAAACATTCTTTTTGGGACTATAGCCTAGTTTTTTTTCCTAGGGAACAAAGTTTCTTACAAGAAATATGGTAGCAATTGGAGGTTTTCTTGGTGGATTCTTTCTTGGCATGGCTGCATAATTACTTTCTTCTAGATATCTCAAAATTGGACAGGAGAATCTGTCTGTATTTATTATTCATTCAAAATGCCCTTGAACTGCCAGGAGCATAGTGCATTATTCTAAGAAGAGAATGATCAAAGAAGGGAGCTTTGTATAACTGAAGGATATAAATTGTTGTACAAAACATGTTTGATGTTTATTGTTGAGACAATAGAAATTATTAAAGAAATTATGAACAGCTATGCTTTCCATCTGAGAGGTTTGCAAATATGATTGATATTTCAAATTAGGAAAGCTTAAGAGTGATTGCTTAACTGAGAATTATCTGGTTTAACATCCCTAAATGCAGCTTACATTTGATAGACAATAAACTAAGTTTTTGAAGGAATTATACATTAATGCTATAAAAATGAAATAACTGAGAAGTTTAGTGATTGTTTTACAGTATATGATGTATTGTTTGATTTGCAAGTTTCCTTTGCAAATACCATAAATCTCTAAAATGACTGTTATTGTTCATTTTTGGTTTTATCAACTGAGCATAATAGAGCTTGTTGATAAGGCTTAGTTTTTGGCATAAGTGTTTTAAATAGGATAAAGCTTTTTCTTCACTTTATCAATTTTCTATGATATGCACAATTTAACTTTTGATTGTATATTTGAAAAGATTTCTCTAGAAATGAAGTATTGTTGTTGTATCTAGCACATCTTTCTCTGTCATAAAATAGTTGGTTGCATTTCCTTGTTTGTTCAGGACAAATTTGAGGCCATAGAGTGTACTGAAAATGGCATGCTGGAGAGCATAGGAGTGCTGTGCAGAAGCACAGAGTAACTACAAAGGAGCTTCCATTGGCATATCCAAAAAGTGATCACTGCAAAATGCAGATCACAGACAAAAACAGAAAGCTATCTGGGAGTTTTTAATCCTTTGAGGCTCTGGGGGAGAACTGCCACATTCACTGTATTTTTCATTGTACAACTCTATTCATGATGAAATGCTGCAGATTGTTCCAGATTTTGCTGTTGCTGGAACTTGGCTGGAAACAAGCTTGAAATGCTGGAGTCTCCAGCAAAATGCAATAGACTTGGTTACAATGGGCACCTATAGTATTTTGTTTCAATAGATAACTTTAAATGCTGCACAAATTGACTGGTCTATGCAAGTCAATTTGTGGGGTGAGTGGCCAAGCGGCACAGCCAGTTGCATTAGCTTAGCTGAAGTTAAGCATGGCTGTGTGCGGTCAGAAACTGGATGGGTGACCCGCCAGATGAACAACCACAACAGCTCACTCCACCGTCCTTCTGAAGGGATGTTAAACTCGGGGTCCCATGCCTGGATGCGGCATGCATAGTAGGCCTAAATTAGCTGAAAAAGCTAGGTATAACAGCCTACTCAAAATAAAGCAAGCAAAACAAACAAAAAAAACTGACAAATTGTTAGAATTTCCTTGTCTTGGCAGTGTATTGCATTATTGTTTAATTTATTTATGTGGTGCAATGTGTGGTGTACTGGTTTCTTCAAATGAAGTTATCTCATGTATCATGAGGAGATAGGGGTACGTTTTGAAAGTGTTTTGGAAATTGGAATAATTGGGCAGCATGTGTTTGAAACGTAAAAAACATGAAAATTTGAAATTTTGATAAACCACTTTCACATTTGCTTTCGTACATTTTTTTATTTGCTCAAGTCAACTTTGCTCTTCATTCGCTTCTTCAAGCCCCTTTCTCCATTCTGGATGTGCTGTTCAAAGTTTTGACAGGTAGATGTGATTTCTTTGGGTGTTGCAGATTAGTAGGCAACTTTACGTGTGTCTTTACTATTGAAATTCTGAAAATTAAAACATTGTAGGGCTAGAATAGAGTGGTGTCATGAATACTGTAACAGTATTATGGAACCTTAAAATTTGGTGAATGTTGTTCATAACTTAGGTCCTAGTTTAAATCTCTACTGTACAAATGTTGTATATATGTATAAATATGGACAAACCAATCGAGGAGAGAGTACGACAATTTTTATTTGACTTAAAGTGTTTTGATATTGAACATTTTATATTTGACATTAATTTGCCAATTTCCTTACAATATTATCACTTTCCATTACAATCTATGATTTTTTAAAAACAACTTTATGCTGCCCCACAAGAGAAAGGTACCCCCAATTTGCTTCCAGCATGCCTAAACGTTTATAGGCTAGAGCATTCTAGAATTAGCCATAAGGGTTATTGGGCATTAGTCAATACTCAATACTCTTGAGTATCGAATAATGCCCACAAAAAGAGCTGGGATACAGTGGCGAAGCTAGAGGATATGCTTGTCATGTGGTGCATGGCTAAAGTTCTTCAGAGGTACAAATTTTATCTACAAAATTTAATTTCCAAAATGACCACATAACGAAGTATTGTGTGCTGCAATGTGGCTGTATCATCATCGTCATCATCGTCATCATTATCAAGTGCCAACTGCTCCCAGCAGGTCGGCTGTAATGGATCTTAATCTTTTGCGGTCTTGCACCATCCTGATACACTCGCTGTACTTCATTCCTTCCACTCTTTGATGTTGTCTGCCCATGTGAGTCGTCGTTTACCTCTATTTCGTTTCCAATCTAGTAGCAATCTTTTGATGTCATCTCTCCTCACAATTTGCCAAAAATAAGCTAGCTTCTTCTTTTTATCATTTCTACTAGCATTCTTCTCGATTCTTCCTTGTTACTCTTGTATTCTTTCCATGATATGTTCATTATTCTCCTGCAGGTCCACATTTCAAACGCTTACAAGGTTTTAATTGAAGCTTTTGATAGCGTCTATATCTCTGCTCCATGTAACAATGTTGACCAGATATAGCATTTAGTTACGCGCAGCCTTCCACTGATGTTGATATTCGGAGATGTTAAAACCTCATGCATTTTTTCAAAAGATGTCTTTGCTACTTGCACATATTCTTCGCTTGATCTCTGTCGCATTTTCCATTTTCTGTAGCCATAAAGCCTAGATATATCGTCTCCTTCACTTGCTGAATGGTTTCTCCTTCTATACTAGTCTTTATTTCAGGTACTATCTCTTAGGTTTTGTGATATTCATCTGCATTCCATATGGCTTCCCTTTATCATTTATTGCTGTTAATAATTGTTGCAAATTTGTGTTTTTTTCTGCAAGAATCACCATGCCATCTGCATATCTTGACGGTCGCAGTTTGTTGCCACTCAAGTTTGGCAATTATCTGTAAGTCTTTATCATTTATCCAATTTCTTCTGATAAGTATTCTATCATCTTCGAATGTTTAACTTTGTCAAATGATTTTGCATAGTCAATAAAGCAGATGTAGGTGTCTTTTTTGAACTTCTAGCGTTCTCCCACAAATTGTTCTTAAGTTACGTATACCTTCCTCCTACACATAGTGTAAATCTAACTCACTTCGTGATCTAGTTCGTCCTTTATTCTTCTTTGGATGATTTTGATAAGCAATTTTGTGACGTGGCTCATGAGGCTAAGTGTCCTTAATGATAAGCAATCTTGTGTTTTTGTTTTTTTTGGTTAGAGTTACAAATATTGGGTGCTTCAAGTCTTTTGGTGTTGTGCCACTGTTGCATATGATGTTACATAGGCCTGTAATCATTTCAAAATTCTGTTCATCTAGAGCTTTCAGTGTTTCTGTTGATAGCCCATCTGGTCCAATTGCTTTCTTAGCTTTTGTAGATTTTATCACTGCTTCAACCTCTTCTATCATGATATTTTCAACACTCGTTACACAAAACCTGGGCATTTCTCCTCCATCGTCATTGTAAAGCTCTGTTAAGTATTCTGCCCATCTATTAGCTATATCTTCTTGCTCAAAAGCAGTTTTCCTTTCCTATCCTTTATGCAACCACTAGCTCTCTTCCACGACTTTCTATTGGTAAGATCTTTTACTTTTTTGTGCATTTCTCTTCCTTCGTGCTTTCTCTCCATCAACGCGATGTCTTCACATCGGTCTACATGCAATTTCCTTTTGTTTGTCTACTCAGTGCTTCAATTTCCTTATTTAGTTAGCTGAATTTCACTAAATCTACACTTTTGAATTTCTTTCTCTCGTCCAACTTCCTAAGAATTTCATCTGTCGTCCAGGGCTTCCTTTTCTTTGCACTTTTACTTGGCATTACAGCCCTTGACGACATGCTTAAGCTTTTTTTGATTATGCCCCATTTCTCCACCACTTCATTTTGATATTCAGGAGCTTTTTCAATTGTTTGGTCTCATAATTATGAATACACATTTCTAATCTTGACATTCATTATGCTCTTTTTTATAATTCTCTTCCTGTAGTAGCTGTAAATCGAATTGTTTCTTACTTTTGGTTTCTCGATTTTCTTCAGTTCCATATTAAGTTTCATTACAACTGGACTATGATCTGACTTTATATCTGCCCCAGGGTATGTTTTTACAAGCTTCACGCTTTTCCTAAACAGTTCATTAATTAGTATATAATCTATTTGATTTCTTGTTGTACCTCCTGGGCATTTCCATGTGTATAATCTCCTTTTTGGCTGTTGGAGCCGTGCATTGAAAACTCATAATTTATTTTGCTGACAGAATTCTATTAATCTGTCTCTTTCTTTCTATTCCCTAATCTATGTGTACCTGCTATCTTCTCATATTTTTTTTCCAACATTTGCATTAACATCTCCCATTACACATAACATTTCATCTGACTTTGTTTGTTTGATAGCATTATTTATATCCTGATATAGCTGTTCAACCTCTTCATCTTCACAATCTAATGTTGGTGCACACACTTGAATATTATTAATGTTGAAAAGCTTTGCTTGCATTTTCAGCATAATGACTCTGAAATAGCCCAAAAATCCAGCATTGATCTCACTATGCTATTTTTTATTAATATACCTACCCCTTTTCTGTGTTCTTCCACCTGAGTATATCATTGTGTGATTTTCTTCAATGATTTTTCCTTCTTCAACCTAACAAATCTCTGCAAATCCTAGAATATCTAATCTCATACTTTCTATTTCTTTTATCCAGTTGTCTAATTTTCCAGCTTGATATAGAGTTCTTACATTCCATGTTTCCAGTTTCAGGCATCTGTGTCTAGTTTTAAATTTAGCACTATCAAAAGGTGTCCTCCTTCTAAGGTTTAAGACATCTTCGTCATCCACTAATTTACTTGCTAATAAAACATCCTCTTTCCTGTAACTGCTATCTGGCTCAGCGCAAGGTTGTTAACTTCACCATCAATATTTCTAAATCTAATACCACTTCTACCCATGACTAACTTCGGTAAGTACATGGTGGGGTCCCACTCCCTTCTACAGTGACTGGCCACAAATCTGCTTCTATCAAGACAGTGCCCTACATGGGTGGATACAAGACTTACGGAAGACAGTCAGATTTTCAGCAATATCTTCCATATGTCCATTTTGATGAACATAAATTGTACAAGCATCTTTTGCTCAATATAAACATATGGTTAGCCATGCCTTTTGATGTATTAAAAGCTATTTGGTTACCACTTTGATGATCAAAACAATTTTTAAAAGCATCGTCGTCAACACCGATTTATGGGTAGAGGGTAACCTGAGAGATGATTTTTATGCAGAACAGAGAATGCTTTAGGAATGTAAGACCATATGGGATCACTGTCAAGAAAAGGTTTTTGACAACATCTCCCTGACCACCGACTTACAGTAAGTAGGTGGTCAGACCGATGATATTTGCTTGCATTTATGAGTGTGCGATCCTATTGATTTATCTCTTTGCGGACTCTTGTAAAAATTATCTCCCTTACATCCCAATTCTCCGTAAGTCGGTGGTCAGAACGATGTTTCCTATCTACCCTGATGACTATATGAGCCATCTTCCTCACATCCCGTTTGCCGTAAGTCGGTGGTCAGACCCGAAGGGCAAATCACTGCTTAAAATCACCTACTCTCTCGAAAATAATCACACTTTAATCATAAATTAAACCCAAAAAATCACATTAATAACAAAAACATCACGTTAATCACAAAATAATCACCAGTCATATTAATCACAAAAGTTTGACTCTTTGACCGCGTTCATTCGCCTATGTTGCTGAAAAAATGAAATAATTAGAACATACATGCTTTCACGCTTTTCTAAATTTTATGTGAACACCGGTCAAATCTGCAAACACGCGCTCGAGAACATGAAGAAAACACTGAAGAATCCTGCGATGGAGCAAAATGATAGCCTCGTTCTTATGCCAGGGTCACAAAGGAAAGGAACAAAGGAACAACCATTTCTATGAGAACAACCATGGCATGCCGAGAACCATGAGACTAATTTTGCAGCCATGTCTCACCGCTTCTCATTGATTGCCGAGCTGTGATTGCCAAAAATGACATCAATTGCCAATGCTGCCTAGTTGTATGTAGATTGTTGATTACATGAAGTGGGGAATTTGAGCTAAAAGTTTTTAAGTCAAATTTCCTCTTGGTGCGACGGGGACATGTTTAATTTTTTGGTATTGATATACCTTTGCCTGGCGTATTATCTTCCTAGTATCTTTCCCTACCTTGGCGTATTTAAACAAGTTTTATTGCACAGGAACTCATTTGAGGGCACTTTTGAATCTGTGATTAATTTCAACATAATCACAAATTAATCACAAATTACTTACTTCAATCACTAAAAAATCAAATTAATCGCACCAAAAATTGAATTAATCACAAAATAATCACTAGTGATTATTAATCTCGTACACCATTTTCAGGAGTGATTTGCCCCTCGGTCAGAGCGATGATGTTTGTCCAGTTCAAAGCTCGTTAGTGACCGTGTCAAGGGTTCCAATTGGACCGCCGAGTTGTCTTACAAGATGAATTTTCTGAAAGAGTTTGAATCAAGTATCAAATCACGGAGGCCTGAGAGTCTTGAAGACTTTGCTGCAGAACATATGGCAAAGGGAAATATTTTGATGTCTTGGGGCAAGATGCTCTGAGAAGATTAGGCCTAGCAATGGAATCAGCTGGGTTAGCATTTACCCTAAATCTATTCTTAATTGCCAGCACCAGAAGGTCATCTTGCCTGTCGGATACAGTTTTATCAACCTAGCTCATTCCTTTTTATCTTAATACTAATAGCATTTGATAAAGACTGATGCAAGGACTTTTCATATTGAAACTACAGGGGAATCTCCTTTTTAGATGTTGGACATGTGATCATTCCCTTAAAAGCAAAATATCTTTTAAAAAATACTTTAACAAAAGTTTTGTACTTTGCTAGAGTTTGGGACAGAAATAGAAACTTTGGGAGATATGATTAGGAAGGGGGCTGTAATCAAGTAATAATGTTGGACAAAGCAAATTCATGGAGAATAACAAAATTTTACCTCCAAATAGCCGCTCACCAAGTAGTCTTCTAAGCTCAACCCAGGTAGAAATTACTCTTGTTCAAATGGAAACTCCAGATGCCACATAGGTTGGGCACCCCATAGTGTGAAACATCCTGAGCATTTGGTTTTGGGTTGAAAGTAAAGTAATTAATGTAACGTTATATTTACAGACCCCTGTACCAAGAAATGGAGGGAACACAGAGCAAATTATGTCCTTAATGCCAGAAAATTTACCTACTGGTACACTAAAGACAAGATACACTCAAGGGGCTGTTATATAGGGAAGGGCTGCTGGGGCTACACCCCACACATTTTTGTAAAAATTTTCAGCAGTAGCAATTTAAATATCATGCTGATGCTAGGTATTCTATATAAAGAGACAATCCTAATGACAAAAGATCTCTAATATACAAAAAATAATGTCATTGTTGTAAGGTAGTCCATCCATCATCATTTACTTTTTAACAGCCTTACTTTGCTTTAGCTTTACAATGGTGTTGTAACATCATTCTTCTGAAACAAATCTCTTATTTTGATGTGAACCATCAAAGACCACTCACCAACTTCACAGCCTATCCCTGTCCATGATTTACACTTAAGTTGCCATTGTCAACAAATTAGCTTGTACTTTACTCATGCAGCAAACCTGCCTGTAGTGAATTAATTCACCTTCATATCCCTGTTCATAATTTACTTATATTGAGCACTGGTAAAATGTTTTGCAGCCATGCATCATCAATCTTATCCTTTTTATATTTATCAAGTCAAGAGAGTACGAAAAGACGCTATTTCAATATTTATGCAGCCATGCATTATCAATATTGTTCTTTTCAAGTTTATTAAGATAAGTGCCCAAGTGAACTATTGGAATATTTATGCACCCATGCATCATCAATCTTGTCCATTTTATATTTATCAAGTCAAGATTGTATCAAAGAACATTTTTAGAATATATATGCAGCCTTTGTGATAAGTTGGAAGATAGTTACATACTCACTGAGAAGGCTGGATTGTATTTGGCTGCTAATGGTGAATATGTCTTCAGAAAAGCTGTAGAATAAAAAGGTGTGGTCAGAAGGGCGTGGCAAATTAGCATGTGGTAAGGCGGTCAAATATATGTCTGTATACGCACCTGGTGCCCTAGATGTGTCACACACAGGGGCGGATCCAAGGAAAATTCTGACATTCTCAAGACCATACCCATTTTACCACACCCTAAAATGTATGACTAGGTACATACATAAAAACACACATGTACAAAAGAAACGCAACAACAAGGAAGCACACCACTCTACAGATTACTTCATAGTGAGATAGTTGTTAGGTGATTTAGTTTTGACAAGATCCAATTTCCCATCTATGCATAAGTATGTACCTGCACAGAGGTAGATATTGGTCTGCAAACTCAACAATGTTTAGTATATTATTCTTATAGTTATGCTATGGCAAGTTGGGGGTCTGTTGACTTGCCCCCATAAAAATTTTGTTCAGCCAAACTGCTTACAACGCCAGAAAATGCCCCTGTATATATTGATGAAGACTTTAGTAAGGAGGCAATCATTGTAGAGAAGAGTAATGTCAAAGCAGAGCATGATTTGGGACGCTAGATTACCAAATGAAGCTCAAGCCAAAAGCCACAGATTTTGCTATTGAGGACTTGATAATGTATAAAAGTATTAAGAAAATTGATTGGAGATCAAAGCTTAGTAAAGATGAACAAACAAGATTTTAGAAGTGGCAAGAAAATGAAACAAAATGCAACACCAACAATATTTAGGAACTAAAGAAGAGATTCAGGGTAGCAGGGGCTTCTGTGGAATATCCGCATTAGCCTCAAAATGGAGCATTAAGGCGCCTCCTTCCCTCCGCAGCCTGGGAGTCCGCCTTGGACAAGCGGTAGCACTCCCTTAGTACCCCTACCTGGGTCACGGGAAGCCATGATACGAGCAGCATGGTGGATGAGTGCGACATCGTGACGTTCCATGCGCAACAAAAACGGCGAAGTTCTCACAACGTTTGGCAGATGATCTGCTTGCCAGACAACGGCTGACTACTGCTCACAACCCCAAGCATGGCTGGCATGCTTTGAGGCGGCACTGATAGATATATTGCTTGTGCCGGCGGCTCGCTGCAGCCCCCATCTACTACCTGTATGTCTTCTCTACATGTTGCCACAGGGAAATAGTTGTCGGTCAAGTGAGTGTGACACGGGCGGCAAACTGTGGACCACCTTAAACAAATCAGGCCAAGACAAGAATTGGGATTTCCCCTAGTTTTAGACTTAGGCTAGCATCTCTTAAAGTCCACTGGCGATGGTGCATAGATGACGGGGACAGGCTTGGTTTGGCTGGGAGTCTCTAGTCTATAAAATGCACAGTGGCGGTGGCAGTGTGATGGTCATTGGAACTGTGATCCGGTGACACGCAGTCCTTCGAATCCTGCTGCCATGATCAGGCAGTTCTATTTAGGAGTACCACTGCCTGCCTCAGCTGAGGAGGGCCCTATAAAATGTGGGCTAGAAATTGGAGTCGCCAAACAGACTGGCTGGACTACCACAACCAGCGGTTTACCCATCCATGTGGTCAAAACGCAAATACATATAAGAATCAAACCCAAACTATACTAGTTGTGGCAATCTGGAATGTGAGAACATTGCAGGATCAACCCAACAACACCGATAATGACAGACCTCACCGCAGAACAGCATTATTTGCAAAGGAGCTGTCCAGATTCAGAGTGGCGGAAGAAGGTAGGTTAGTTGAGGACCAGCTGGGTTATACTTTCTTTTGGAAAGGGAAAGGAAAAGAAAAACCACGTATACATGGTGTTGGCTTTGCTGTCAAGAACGAGTTAGTCAAAAAGCACTGCCTTTGTCCAGTTGCTATCAGTGAAAGACTCACAATACTCAGAGTCCCATTGGAGAAGAAAAACTTCCTCACACTCATGTCAGTTTATGCCCCTACTCTTACAGCCGATGAAAATGAGAAGGAAGCATTTTATCAACAACTGTCCTACCAAATCTCCCGAGTCCCGGCAGGGGATAGACTCATCATCCTTGGGGATTTCAATGCAAGAGTAGGAAGGAACTACCAGCAGTGGCCAGGAGTACTTGGCAGAGAAGGAATGGGAAATTGCAATGCAAACAGTGAACTCCTGTTAGGAACATGTGCTGAACATCGCCTATTCATAACAAGCACCAACTTTCGACTCCGTTAACGATTCAAAACGACCTGGATGCACCCAAGGTCAAAACATTGGCACATGCTTGACTATGTCATTACCAGACAACAACATAAGTCTGATGTCCTAATCACAAGAGCCATGGTTGGAGCGGATGACTGCTGGACAGACCACAGGCTGTTAATATCCAGATTGTGCTTGCAGGTAAAATCCAAACCACGGCACCAAATAAGCAAACCCCAGAGGAAACCAGACAATAGCAAACTGAAAACGCGTGAGATGGCACGTGAATATAGCAACCAGATCGTAAACAGCATCGAGCTCACCCCTAGAAGCAATAACGCTATGGATCAGGAATGGAGAAAAACCAGGATTGGTTCTGTGAAAAAAATAAAGTTATGACAGATGCTATTGAGATGAAGAGACGTGCAAGATTGGAATGGGAGAGGCATAAATATTCAAGAACAAAAACGAAATGCTTTCAACAAGCCAAATCTCACTGCCAAAGCCTCCTGAGAGAAGTAGAAAATACATGGTGGAAGGAGAAAGCTCAGGAAATTCAGAATTATGCGGATAACAGGGACCTTAAGAACTTTTACAATGCTACAAAGCAACTCTATGGGCCCACACCAGCTTCAGCAGGAGCTCTATTGGCTGATGACAACGCCACAGTGTTGACTGACCCCCTGGAGATTTTAGAGCGCTGGAAGCAATATTTTGAAACCTTGTTCAACAGAACCACAACACCAGCAGTGGACTACTTGGCAAATATACCTCAGCATCAGATTCAGCACTGGATGTCGCTACCACCTACCTATACTGAATTCCAGGAAGCACTAAAACAAATCAAAGCAAACAAAGCCCCAGGACCAGATAACATCCCTCTGGAGTTACTTAAGCATGCAGGCTAAACACTACAAACAAGGCTGCACCTCCTTATGCTGCGTATCTGGGAAGAGAAACACCTGCCGGGAGGCTGGAGAGATGCAAATATTGTTACCATCTTCAAAAAAGGTGACAAACGACAGTGCGGAAACTACAGAGGAATCTCGCTCCTCTCAATAGCTGGTAAAGTGCTAGCGCGCATTATCCTGAGGCGCCTGCAGATTCTTGCAGAAGACATATTGCCTGAATCCCAGTGCGGCTTTCACTCAAATAGAGGAACCATTGACATGATCTTCTGTGCAAGACAGCTCCAAGAGAAGAGTAAAGAACAGCAAAGACCCCTATACTTCATATATTATGACTTGGAAAAAGCTTTCGATAGCGTACCTAGAGTGGCAATGTGGAGCATTCTGGAAAGGTTTGGATGCCCACCGACATTGGTTTCCATTATTCGATCTTTTCATGATGACATGATTGGTAAAGTGGTGCACAACAATCATACTACTGAAACCTTCCCCATTACCTGTGGCCTGAAACAGGGCTGTGTCCTGGCCCCTACCCTGTTCTCCATATATCTGGCTGCCATGTTGTACGAGCTACCACCTAACAACCCAAGTATTGACATATGCTATCGCATTGACGGCAGCCTATTTAACACTGCTCGTCTGCGTTCCGCTAGACACACCACAGTCTTCAGCCTGAACAACCTCCAATTTGCTGACGATATGGCCGCTGTAGCCAGCAGTCCTGAAGACCTTGAAAGGTCAGTGAGAAACTTCACCAGCACTTATGAGCGATTTGGACTAACAGCAAATGTCGGAAAGACAAAGGTATTAATCCAAAATACTCTAGAAAATGAAGAACCCGTAGTGAATATCCAAATCCGGGGCGAAGAAGTAGAACATGTCACTCAGTTCTCCTACCTAGGAGCAGTCCTATCCGCCGAAGCAACATCAGGCAAGGATGTAGAAAAGAGGATACAGGCTGCAAATGTAGCATATGGGAGACTAGGTAAAAGAGTATTTCAAAACAGAGACCTGCTCAGAACAACCAAGCTTATGGTCTAAAAGCTGTAGTGTTAACAATGCTTCTCTACGGCTGCGAAACATGGAGTCTATATAAAGAAGACCTGAAAAAGCTGGAGCGCTTCCATCAAAGAAAGCTACGAGCGATCATGAATATCAGATGGCAGGACAAATTGAGCAACATTTCGGTGCTCAACAGAGGATTTAGTCAGAGTATCGAAGCCATCGTAGCTCTGCATCGACTGCGTTAGGCAGGCCACGTAAGCCGCATGCCTGAGGAAAGGCTCCCAAAGAGGGTTCTTTACAGCGAATTGACTGACGGGAGGCGCCGAATTGGCGCCCCATGCAAACGTTACAAGGACCAGCTAAAAAGTAGTCTCAAAGTCTGCAACTTTGACCATAACAACTGGGAGACAGACGCAGCGGATAGAGTCCTTTGGAGAAAGAGGATTAAAGCTGGAGTAGCCCAATTTGAAAATGAGAAAGAGAGAACATGTGAAAGAAAGAGACAAGAAAAGCTGTTGAGGGCTAAACAACCCCGCCATCCACACATACCATGCCCAAACTGCCCCAGACTTTTTTATGCGTGGATTGGACTCGCAAGCCCCTTCGGG
>WIPJ01000956.1:0-79327 GCA_018155075.1 Cassiopea andromeda
CTATCTATCTATCTATCTTTCTTTCTATCTATCTATCTTTCTATCTATCTATCTATCTATCTATCTATCTATCTATCTATCTATCTATCTATCTATCTACCTATCTATCTATCTTTCTGCCTGTCTCTCTCAGTATATTGCAATGGGAAAGGGGAAAACATAGCTAGATGAGTGGACAAGGTATGGTTATATACCCATATCAAAGAAAGGCTGCTCTCTCAAAGTTGTTCTCATGACATTTATTCAAAGTACAAAGTAATCGTGAAATTGAGATGCGATAGAGCAACAGCGCAGTTTTTTCTAGGAATAAGAAAACAAACAAATCTAAAATTTGAAGATGCCAATAGAGAAACAGAAAATAAGCAAAAGAGTTTGTATTCTTCTTTTATAAACTAGGGAGAGTTAGTTTTGGTACAGTTATACATGAACTTCATTATTTGATACATGACTAGGCCAGGTTTTCGTATAATGAAGATTTAAATATGGTTAAATTATAATGAAAATAGTCTGATATATGAAGTAGGCTTGCTTTCTTTAAGTGTTACTTTGTGTGCCTTCTAACCCACAACGTTATATTAAGACAATCACACCTTTTCAGCTTTCAATAAACTTAGTTTGTTGCCTACCAACTTTCTCACAAATCAAAATAACCGAGTTCTTTATTAAAGTTTGCATAGCTACATTGTCTGCCAAAAGTATTCGAGAATTTTCTATGAATCATGGAGCAAACGAGAAGCAGCACCTCCTCTCTCTTTAGTCCAGCGTTTTTCAAGCAGTGGGGTGAAACCTCGGAAGGGGACGCGATATATCGCTAGAGGGAATGCGTATGACCCGGTGAACAGGTATATATATGCAATTTTTATAGATAATGGTCTTATTTATAGAAAGTGGGGGGGCAGGCTAACTCTACAGCTAAAAGTTTCTAGTTTGCATACCCATGGGATTTGACTAACCGTGCAATTTTTCAAGAGGGAGATGGTTTATGGTCCAATTACTGCCAGGGAAAAAATCCGCATGGATGATTCAAATACCTCTGGCAGGCATTGTAGGTTCTAAGAAACTTAGCTTGACAGCTGCAATTCTGTAGATTCGTGAAGATAAATATCAGTAATTTAAAAATATCGATTGTTTTTTATAAAGAATGTAATTTTCTTTGCGTTTCTATCACAACAGTACCACCAACAGCATCAGTTTCCCATCTGAGTGTTACTTTGTCACCTAATACACCGTTATACACACATGATTGCAGTACAAGTGGTTTCCCTAGACCGCGAGTAATTTGGAGTAAGAGTGAAGGCCATTCATACCGAATTTTTTCTGTTGGTAATCGCCTTAGGATTCGAAATGTGAAAAAGAAAGACAGTGGTATATACACCTGCTTTGCTGCTAACGTTGCTGGCAAAGCGAATGCATCCATGATCGTGTTGGTCAAAGGTAGGTATTCTACAATATTTAAAATTTTCTAGATGCACATATTATTTTCAATCAATACCATGTTTTCTTCAACAATACTTTTATGTAGTATGAGAACCTTAAAACGAAATTTTTCAAGGGATTAATTATTCGAGGGAGGCCTTCATTTATTAGAACCAAAAATAGATGGAAAATATGTTCAGTCAAAGCGTTCTTCTCTCCCTTTTTGTACGACTGAAGGACAACATTATGCTTGCACGACTGTCTAGGAAGAGAGGTTGGACTGGAAGTTCCTAAGAGTTACAGAAACGTCAAGCTATTCAACCAGAAATAGGCAAATATTTTGTTGTCGCTGACGACTCAAAACAATATCTAGCACGCTAGATATTTATTTTTGTTGCCGGAGACAAATGCTTTCTGTTTTGATTGCCCGCAAACTTGCAATTTTTGTCACTAGCCACAAAAATCGCAGTCCCTAACGACAAAACTCACTAGTTTTTGCTGGGCATAATAACTGCGTTTAATGCGTAAAGCTTCACAAAAGAACAAAAGTAAATACAGATGCTCTATATACCATCTGTCCATGTTAAGTCCTTATCCTAACTACATGCACAAATGATCCAAATGCAAACACTGGGCATATGTTCGGGAGCTTATTTTCGCGATTTTAAGGGATTTGAACACATCCTCCTACATCTTTTTCTGTGGGAAGGCAGCACGCTTACCCAAAGGAGGCACTAATATGAGAAATTTGTCTATCGACAGAGGTGCCTATTTAAGGGAGGTGATTGCTAGAGGGATTTTGCTTGCTCAAGAAAATTCAGTAGGCATATGTAGAAATCTAAAAGTCTCCATAACCATGGATATTGCATACTCAATCTATCGTGCCGTTATCTCATTCAAATCTGATATTATCATTAATTGTTTGCTTGAGATTGTGAAGCAGAAACTAAGATGCATTACATTTGATTGATCCTATATTGGCTGATGTTCAAATAGCCATCCTGTCTCTACTTTGTATTACAATTCAATCCGTGCTCAAATAAATCAAAGCAATATGTAATAAAAACTTATCATTCTATTCTCTCCTGCATTATAATTTTACCACGGACTTTCCACTTATAGTATTTAATTACAACAAATAGTTCTTATTTTCATTTCTACTTTGTAAATACTTGGCTCGAATTAGAAAGTTTTGTGTAAACTTAGAATGTTGTGTAGAATTTGGAATGTTGTGCAAAATTTCACTGTAATGTGAAAGATTTACAAATTTTCTTACTTCTTTTCAAACGTCTATAAACGTCTATATTTGACTCCCACGATAGAAATTTAATTCAGTAAATATTCTTTGATTTTCCAAATCAATAATGCTATCTTCATTATAGAGCGTAAATCTAAAATATTTCTTGTTTTCTTCATGCATTTCAAATAGAACCAAGATTGTTTATTCCAAAACACGGCACAAACACTATGAAAAAGTCATGGGAAGAGGCAAGACAGTATTGTCAAAATTTAGGAGGTGACTTGGCTAGTGTAACTGATCAGTCAGAAAATCAAAGAATTCTAGATCATATTGCAAGAAATGGTATAGATGAAGGTCTGTGGATTGGTGCAAATGACAAGAGAAGTGAAGGTAGTTTTGAGTGGAGTGATTCCAAAGCATTCTCGTTTTCAAGTTGGGGCCCTAGCGAACCGAATGGTCAACGACTAGAAAACTGTGTGCACATTCGGTCATCAATTTATGGAAGAAAGTGGAACGATGGCGCGTGTGATAGCAAGTTTGGATTCATTTGTAGCCTTTCATAGGGTTGTCAATCAATTTTTTGCTGGCTATTGATTAACACCAAATGACAAAGTTAGAGTAAAGTACTAATATGCTACTTCTTCATGAATTTGAAAAAAGTTATTATCTCTTTCGAGAATACGTTTGATAGTTGCTCTGAGTGTTTTAGTAAGAGATATACTCTCAAGAACATAACACTAACTTAGCCTTGTTGCATAGACAGTGGTGATTTCTAGAGGCTCACAGAGAAGGACGGAGTCCCTTTTGGAAACTTTTAGCTCATTTAGGGAGGTGGGGGCTTAGTCACCCAAAATACTTGCGTTGACCTTATCAGAAGCTAAGTGACCTCAGTTTCAAGTATGAATAGTAATGCTGCTTCAAACTGCTTCATAGTTAGTTCATGTATTTTTAACTAAAACATCTAATTAATGCTAACTAATTATCATTCATGAATTTTACAATGACAGACAAAGTATTGGAAAGAACCAATGAAATAAAAGTAGTTATATGCAGATGCGACACTTACTATAATGCCAGCCCAGTATCGTATTAATTTTCTAAAATTTTTAATGGAAGTAGCTAATTTTATCTCATCGCAGAGCGTTTTCCACAAAAGATTTCCTCGAAATGATAAGGAGTCTATTCCATATCGCTGAGAATTCACAGAGGGGATCTTACGAAATTCATCACGGCAAAGACTGCAGGGAATATGTATTTTGGTAAAGAGTTTTCACATGTATTCTGGGCTTAGATGATTGATTGCTTTATAGACTTCAGTCAGCCACAAAAATTTGCCGAAGCATAGCTATCTAAAGCTTAATTGCTATCCTTGAAATGTTAAATTATATGGGTAATAATAGGCACTACTCAGTCATAATCAAAAACAGCTATCCCTACATACAATATAATAGAAAAACAACAGCAAAGTACAAATAAAATCCTCAATCTTTCACAAGCACTGAGAGTCCTGGTATATTCTACATTCACATGGACGTCTTATCCAGCTACCTTCTCCGACTGTATATTCCTATCTAAACAGAGCCAATGCTATAAAATTTTCCTAGCTAAGCTAAAATTTCACTCGAAAGGTACCTTAAGAAAGCTTAAAAGTTAGCAGTGTTACATTATGATAAATTTTGCACCTCTATAAAGTTATTAAGATCTTACTACTAGATGGCTACATGATATCATGAGTGAGCTAAGCTAAAATAACTACACCTTAGAAAATATAGGCGTGGTCATAACAAGTCACAACTACTTAATGATGCTCTACCTAGAGCCCATAGTTAGAACTCATAGAAACCACAATTATATACTTTGTAGTACCAAATAGTTTGGATGGTAATAATTAGTGATTTAAAACTGTGCTGAAGTGTTTATAAGTGGGGATGGAATAAATGAGAAGAGTTGAAAAATAGAAGCCACATAACTTGCGATGAGTTATTTTCACAATTTCTTTCACATGGTAAGAAGAAATCTTATGAAGAGAATAATAGATGATGTTGACTAGACTCAATAAACCTCAGAAAAAGTTCAATATCTTGCATGAATTCATCGAAAGTAATAATTGGGTGTGGAATAAGCGAGGAGGGTTGGAAAAAATTTCCAAAACTAGTGATAGAGTGGGGGACAATTATTTGGGGACTCAGGAGGTACTAGTAGCTAATTTCAAAATTCACCGTATTTTTCTTCATACTTAACTTAGATTTTGCCCCACTTACATTAATCATTATAATTATGCATCAGTCATTACAATAATACAATAATAATACAACAATAATGTCTAAAAAATATAACAGCTCTGCCTATATGTGCAAATTGTTGTGGAAGAGCCTCCTAAGTAGGCAAACTAACGAGAAGGAAGATCCCCTTAAGCCTTAATGGGCAGTTGTGTATCCAAATTATATTTTGCATTTCAAAGTGTTAAATAGCTGTACAATTTTATCAAACTTCTATTATGCTACATAGCATTTGGGAAATAGCGTTTTAAGTGCTTTTTAACTAGAAATTTCGATGATGAGTATCTTATTGCTGTCGGAAGTCCGTTTCTGTTGAACAGTTTTGCCCCCGTATATCGAATTGATCGCAAGCCATACTGGAGAGTGCTTTTTGTGCTAAAAACATATCACCACGTGTCAATTTCCTTGTATTGTAAGAATGAATTGATGCATTTTGGCAGAAAAAAGTATGGAAGTAAACTGGTTATTTGTAACTCTTCGTATACTATACAGATTATTTTGTTACTCTTCGAACTTCAATTAATACATGAGTCAGAAAGAAGAGTGACCTACGAACAGCAAAATACAAGACAATTATATAAGTAACAGAAAATATAAGTTAATAGCCTTGCTTAATCACAGTTTTACGGTAAATCAGAAGATTCTCTCCCTAAACATGGACAGTATACTCTCTTCTGTGGTGCATGGTATAGTTCGTGAGGAGTAGTACCTGTGTACCTCTGTCAGCCACATATTCTCGTAAAATTGGTGTAGATAAAAACAATTGTCTCCCACAGCTATACAACTCTGACGTATGGCGTCTAGAAGCTGGTAGTGCTACAGTGACCATACTACAGTGCCCCACCTCGTCTGGTGAGCAAAATTAAGTTTACCATACAGATAAAAACATTCCTAATCCCCTTAGTTTATGCAAAAATGATTCAAACTTCTCCCAGCCCCTTGATTGGCCACATCGCCCCGAAATTAATTTCTACAGTTGTTTCTTTCCTCTATTTTCCTTTAAGTCATTTTCAAATATTTATTTAGTATAGTGCTATTTTTCTATGCACATGCCATGGGGTAATCATAGTCTTTTGGTCCCCATGGTTTCGTCCTTGTACTGTTTATATGCAAGTAAGTAGTACCTGTGTACCTCTGTCAGCCTCATATTCTCGTAAAATTGGTGTGGATAAAAACAATTGTCTCCCACAGCTATATAACTCTGACGTATGGCTTCTAGAAGCTGGTAGTGCTACAGTGACCATACTACAGTGCCCCTACCTCGTCTGGTGAGCAAAATTAAGTAGAAGGTATCAGCAATCTCAAAAGGGGTAGTTTATAGGGGACAATTCCCCGTGTGTCCCGCAAATGATGGGGTTGAGGATAAACAACATTTCCAATGCACTTCCATTCTTTGAGGTACCTAGGTCTGATATTCTCAACTGTGTTAGTGCAATATTACTACCCTATGGGTTTTCCCTTATCTCAAATGACGTGTTGAACAAGTTTGTATTACATGGCGACGAGAGTTTAACCTTTGAAACTAATAAAAAGTTAATCGAGGTAGTCAATAATATTATTCAAGCCACTGAATGCTTTTAAATGATTTCAGTGCTTATTATCTCATACAATAGCACTTATCTGGGCTTCCTGCTTAGTAAATGATGAGGCTTTGTGGATTCAAGAATAGAGCTTGTTGATACTATCTGTGGTTGTGACTCCATTTTCTATGTAGCGTACCACCCATAAACATAAAAACAGTCCTAATTCCCTTAGTTTATGTAAAGATAATTCAAACTTCTCCCAGCCCCCTGCTTGGCCACAACGCCCCTGAGATTAATTTCTACAGTTGTTTCTTTCTTCTATTTTCCTTTAAGTCATTTTCAAATACATATTTACTATAGTGCTATTTTTCTATGCACATGCCATGGGGTAATCATAGTCTTTTGGTCCCCATGGTTTCGTCCTTGTATTGTTAATATGCAAGTAATATAATTGAAACACTCATATTTATAAAAAATTACCCTTAATTGCACGAAGACTGGATAAGGCATGTGAATGAATTTTGATCAATGGCTTTGATGGCGTGACAGCAAAGATGTGTGGCACATCCCAGGCAAACTTTGGGACTTGTGGCCAGCCACCGTGGAGGGGATTGGGACCCCTCCATGTACAGAAATACACCGTTAGTAACTGATTGATAGCAGCAGTGCGTTTTTATTTTTCATGATGGAGAAGTTGAGATAACTAATCCAGATAACGGATACAGAGAAGAAGAGGTCACAATTATGGCTAGTAGTTCAGTATATGAAGACGATACCGTAAGACCCGCAAATAAGAACGTAGGAAAATTATAACATACAAGATTGATATTTTGGACAAATATGCCAAAAGAGAAGGACCAAAAACAAACTGGTTTCTTTCCATGTTCTTATGAGATGGTACATACTATTGGATAAAACATGAAGTTTTAAAATGCTCAATTTCAGAGCATTAGCAAATTACTTCAGTTTCATTATTTTGCATTATAATTAATCCTCTACAAATGGAATTTCAGTTAAGCCACGCACAAATCTGTTTACCATTACTCTATTCATTATAGTTGTCAATGCTCTTGTGATAAGAACCTTACCCCTGAAAATATCATAAGTACCACTTTTATGAGAACCTAGTCAGTCTGCTGTTTAGAATGGTAGGTTCTTGTTTGCGAGGTTTTACTGTATTCAAATCCAATCAGGAAGATTTTTTCTGATGAAGTTCCTTACACGGAATATAAGATTATTGTACGAAGAAGGAGAGCTTGATAACGCAATACAAGAAATGAAAAACATGAATCTTGAAATGTTGAGAATATTAGAAGAAGATGGACAGAAATTAGAAAAATTGTAACCAGCAACCATATGATATATGTTAAAGGTATTGAGTATAAACATGAAGTAGCAGGCGTGTCGTGGAAGTAGGCTAAAGAGGGCTCAGCCCCGCTTCTTGAAGCTATGAGAACTTTTGGGGGGGCTCAGTCTCCTTTCATCAAACATATCTTAGGCTGGCTAACTTTTTGACTATACATTTGCTAAAGGAGAGAGGACAAATAGATTCCTATCTATAGAAGGTGAATGCCAAAATCAAATGGGTGTGTTCGTGGGCGTGGTCAATATACTTTTTACATCACAGCTCCCCTTGATGCACTTTCAGGACGACACCACTGTGCAGTCGGCTTCCTTATGAAGAAAAGCGTAACAGATCCAGTCCTATTGCAGGAGGCATTATTTCAATTGCTTCTTAAAACGTACACAGTATGAGCCGGTTTTATTGTAATCAAACTGATGAATTATATTTCACAAAGATGAGATTGACTTTGAATTATTCAAATCGTGAAGATTGCAAAGAAAAGTAGGAACCTTGAAGTGCAAGTATGAAGATATCAAAGAATAATGGAAATGTAAACTTTATGAGACGTGGTGGACTATATGCATTTTGTTATATATGGATCCTACCCCACTGCCTTGTTCCAAGAGTTTCTTATTCATATACCCCCAGTTGTCAAGTTGTAGTATCAAAAGTTCTTTAATAGTTCTTTTATTTTCACTGCGCATTAAGTGCCATAAAGCTATAGACTATATAATAAAACTATAGACAGAGGCAGCATAGCAGGAAACTACTCCATGAAACACTTGACACAAGCATGGCAACCACTGTATTCGAGTTTTGGCAGCAAATTAGAGGAATTGGGTACCTAACTCTTGATTGCTTGCAGGTATAAAATTTTTCGCATTGAAAGATTCTTTAGGGACATTTCCTTTAATATTATAAGCCCTTTAAATATGTCAACCTTCTACATGTACGTTCTTTAACAATTGTTTTCTTACTTGATTGTCATAAACTGGACTCGAAACCTTTTGATTAATATTTTCAAAAGTAAGCTTACTTGATACTTTATTGAAAATTTACATTGGTAAAAGATGTTTATCTATGGCACATAAAGAAAAACAAGCTTTTGTTGAAAATAGGTCATCAGAACCAAGACAGGGTTGCCAATGTGGCCTATTGGTTGCCAAATTAAGCCATTGTAGCTTCTTTTGTTCTCCATAAATCCGGAAATTATGCTTTGGCGTACTAATTACTGTTGGTATATTTTTGGCTTCTTTCAGACAACATGAAAGTGTCATTGTTTTGCTTCAGCAGACAAGTTTCATTTTGGTTGGGCGGATAGAAGCGTGGTAGAGATCAAAAGCTGGCCGTCATGATGTTGCTTCATTTCATATTTAGCTCATTATACTTGGTAGCCTCTCAAATTCTAGGATTTGCTTTCCAGGAGACTATATTGAAAAATTGTATATAAAATATATAATGCATACTAATTTACATACTAAATAAAGATATTTACAGTACAAAATGAGAATAAAAGTAAAAGAAAGGGCAAAAGTTTCAACTTGACAATTCTTAATGCTCTACAAGCACAGTCCTTAGTTTCATCTTAAATGATGTTAATGTGGTAGCGTTTTATACAGTCGTTAGATAGAATTCCACACATTGCCTTCCCCTAATATGCAAAAACAATTTGCACATATATGTTTTAGTCGAAGAGGTATTATATTTAATTTAGTATTGCAAAGTGATCCATTTGTTACAGAGTATTCACTATTGAAGAGGTTAGTAAGATAAGTTGGGGTCTAATTAATTACAACTTTATAGACCATGCCTGCAGGGGTCATAATGTACCATTTCATCAGTTCTAAACAATTCGAGACTTTTCATAAAGGGTTCAGCTGGTGCGTCACACGGACTATTTCTGATTATACGAACAGGTCAATTTTAGTCTCTTAAGAATTCTGCACGTACTAACCCAACAATTTCCCTAAACCGAACGGCAACACCTCAGGTGTGAATCGATCGTTTATCGACACAGCAGGTTTAAAATTTCAGTGGGGAGGAGTTTATGTGGCATATTTGATCATAACTATAGCTCGATATCCTTTCAACACTACATGTTCTTTCTATTTTAGCTAGTTATCAATTTGGATACCTAAATATGTAGTGCTTGTCCTTTGCTCAAAATGGTCTGATATCTCTGTCCTAAATAATGCACCTTTGCCTTTATCTTGCAAAGTTTTCTTGGTGACTATAAGCATTGTTGTTCTGTGGCAACATTAAGTACACCTTATTGCTATACAGCCATTTTCTATGCTTTTCCAGTTTATATCTCATAACTTTTATAAGTCGTGAACATTCTTACCAAAGCATGCCAGAATAGCATATACAATGTACATCTAATCTGTGAGAAATTAAGGGCGTATGACACTTTTGTGAATAAGAACCAAAAGAGGCACGAGGCAAAACTCTTGGGGAGCACAGCACCTGATATATTGAGTATTAAAACAAAAGAGGCACGAGGCAAGACTCTTGGGGAGCACAGCACCTGACATATTGAGTATTAAGGAATTTTCCGTTAGCTTTGCAGCACTGCAGTCAATTAATTCTGCAATGGCTGAGCCTTCTTATCATAACTTCATAGTCCACTGTCAAACGCCTTTTGAAGTCAACATTAATGTATCAACACGTTTACGCTCATCTAGATTAAGATATCAACCAATTAAAATCAAAGTCAAAATGTCTTAATTAAGATCATTAAATTTAAATTAATTAAAATTAAAATTAAGTCTCTCCTCTATGTGGAACATGTTCCATGAAAACAAAATTCAGTATGATTTAAAATCAGAGAACCGAACATGCGTTAATGTAGCCTTAAGCTTAGTCTTTTGAGGCAGCATTTTACAAGCACAACCACACAGTCCGCTTTTTAGATAGACGCATTAAAGATTAGAGTGGAGATATGCAAATAGCAAAAAGCACCACTTTAACAATTTCTCTGTATCTGAGATTAATTTAGAGCATACTGCTATAAGTAAAAGGTCAAAGTCCTTTCCCGCGCCGATGGTGCATAGGGCGGCGCCTATCTCCGTTTCTATAGCCCTAGGCTACTCGTCTGCAAATGCAATGAAAGCTACAGTGGGGGACTGGTCCACTGGTACCTCCGCGTCTTTAACTTTCCCACTCCATTCTCATATGTCAAGCGCCAGACGAGAAGGCTGTGTTTACCATTTTTATAGTCTTTGGTATGACTCGGCCGGGGTTTTGAACCCTCGACCTACCGGTTGTGAGGCAGACACTCTACCACTGGGCCATGATATGATATGATATGATATGATATGATATGATATGATATGATATGATATGATATGATATAATATGATAATATATTACTTATATACGGTTCCACCCTTCAGTTTTTTTATTTTGCCTCATAATACACAAAATTCCAATTACATGATATTTACAATAGTCTAAATACATAGAAATAATAAGAGTAGGTAAATAAAGTTATATCCTAGGACGCTGTTCTTCCAGGGTGTCGTGTTTCTAAGTGGGCAAGCATATTTTTAATCAGCTCTTTAGGAACTCCTTTAATTTCTTTTCGAAGTGACTAATATTTGGGGAGCTCTCTAATATCATTTGGAATTTTATTCCAAATTTTTACAGTAGAGTATTGATAGCTCTTTTTCGCATGTTCAATATTAATCCTGGAAAGTTTTAGATTTTTACAATGCCTTGTTGCATAAATTGATGGCGAAGGCCTTTGTTGAAATTTACCCCAAAGATTTTCCAGACTCAATTTTTTAATCATTTTGTATGCCATGACTGACCGATCAACTCGGATGATATTTTCAATGCTCAGCCAGTCACATGACCAGTTTTCTTTCAATCTGGCATTGTCGATTATTGTCTGGGCCCTTTCTTGCAGGCTTTGCAGAGCATCAAGTTTAGTTTTTGGAAAGCTACCCCAAATGTCATTGGCATAGCGTAAATGGCTTTCGACGATGGCATAGTAGACAATACACAGTTTTGTTTGGGGAATAATACTTTTTAACTTTTCTAACGAAGAAAATCCTCCACAGATTTTACCTTTTAAAGTTTTGTATTGCTCATCCCACGATAGATTCTCGTCAACTACTATACCATGCGATTTCGTATTCGTAACACGCTTGATATCTGTTCCATTTATTGTGAGTGGATTTGATTTATATAGTGTGTTTAATTTACGAGAATGACCTATGATCATGTATTCTGTTTTTGCTGGGTTTGGACTTAACTTATTTATTCTCATCCATTCTGAGAGATTGAACAATTCTTGTTGTGCTTTATGCAGTATTTTTTCGACATCATTCGATGTGATCGTTACAGCAGGCCCGTCGGAACCGGGGGGGCTGGGGGGGCTTCAGCCCCCCCAATAATTTGCTAGTGTTTGTTCCTTAAATTCTCGAAAAAATGCTTTATCGGGCAAGCTTTAAGCTGATAAAGACATTAGATCAGCCAGTTATCCCAATAAATCATTTATTACTCGTTTATAGATGTATACACGCATTTTTTTCAATTTTCAAGATTTAAAAATTTTGTAAATAGTGTTCGTTGTCAATTAAACATCTAAATAACGTCATGTCAACATCATTTGAATTGTGTAATTTGTACAGAAAGGGCGTTTTCAGCGATAAAAAGGGTGTGGTCTTGAAAAATGTTCCCGGGGGAAAGCCCCCGAACCCCCATTTTAGCTCGCTTCGCTCGTAGCCCCCCAATATCAATTTCGTTCCGACGGGCCTGTACAGTGATGTCATCGGGGTAGACACTTGCCTCAAAATCTTAAACATTTTTCAAAATCGTTTAGATATATGATAAAAAGTAGAGGCCGAAAGCAGGAACCCTGAGGAATACCACAGGTAACTTCACTAGCCATGGATCTCTGTCCAATTCCCGAACAATATTTCATCCTCTGATCTAGATACGACTGGAACCAACTTCCACTATTGCCTCTCATACCGTATTTCCATAACTTTTTTATCATTATTTCATGATCTACAGTGTCGAATGCTGTCCTCCGGTACTGCTGTAAGCAGCTGGTCTTAAGTAGTTTACTTACAGACTATTCAAAAATCAACTGAAAGAATTTACATTATTTTATATTATTATTGTTAACGTACCAAAAGACATGTACACGCAGGCCTGTGCAGATGAAGCAGATCATGAAGTGACTACTTGTAATTGAACTTCATAAATAGCAAGACAAGATATTTCCAGTTTCCGCTAGATATTTTTTCACATGCGCATGTGCAAAAAGCCTTTGCATTCAGTGCACTAGGACAAATTTTGCATTCTTTGCAACATATTGGATGTTGTTCGTTACCAGACCTTCTTCCAGCCTGATTCAGCACTTCCTATTTCAGATGGAGTACAATAGTATCTGATTCGCAGACACTGTTGCAGTATAGTTTGCAATCGTCCAAAAGATGAAGGTTGTTAGTAAGACGGTTGAAAAACCGACCAATCACTGCAAAATGAGCAAAAAAGTTACACACATATCATCAGCAGCTATCTGCTTATCAAGTGCATCGATGGTTATGACAATTCTTTGCTGTACTGCGTTGTTTTTGCTGTGCTCGAAATATGAAGCCGCCATCTTTGAACTGGAAAGTAAAGTGAAGAAGTGCCAACAGCCGTTGGAGATGGTGGACAAGTTATCAAGAAATGGTAATAGCAGAATCAAAAGTTTGATAATTGTAAACTGGAATCCTTAATACATGTTTTTAGTTTAAATATTTGAAACTGTGTGGATACATGCAAAGACACATGGAATAATTTCTCACAATTTTTGGAAAAAATTTATTGCCTTTGATTTGCTTCATTAAAATCTTTATCTATTAAACTTTCATTCAATTATTCTACATTAAAATCAAAGGAAATATGTAACTGTTTAATGTGTAAAGCTTCATCATAAACAAAAAAGAAGAATAACTTTATTAACTAACGCAAGCGACTTTATCAAAAATTAGCGAAACATATTTAACATGCTGCATGCGTCAGGTACTTAAGTTAATCTTAACTTGTTCTTAATTTACTATTTTTAAATTGATACGCTTCATGGAGACCACAGCTGAGTTATAAATCTCAACAGAGGAGCAATGACGAGAAACATGTCAGAGGGAGTTCCTTTCTTCTTTATTTAATTCGTCGTTCCAGAGTTCATTAGTTCGACATCCCATATCGTGTAACCGATGTTATTTAAGACGTAAACGATGTTAAGTCATAACCAGAAAGACTTTACCTAAGAAATATAGGACGTTTTCAGACATCATGTAACATCCTCAGCTAATACGAAAGTGGCAATAAGACGTTTTATAGACAAAATTGGCAAAAACCAAATGGGAAAAACAAGTGTAAAAGGTAACAGCGTTAAAGACGCCTCGTCAGCCTGTAGGGACCATATTGAAGACACTGGTCACAATGCCTTCTTAGAAAACTTCTGCATTATTGATAGAACTAACAACGAACTTGATTTGCTAATACATGAGAGTCTTCTTATTCTTAGAGATTGCCCCAAGCTTAATTCTCACAGTTCCCCAATACCCTTATCTATTTTAGTCCTCTAGGGTTCTTAGTCACGTATTCTTTACTTTAGTATTATCCTGTGCAGCCATAGTTCCCTGGTTTTGATAGTTCATCCTCATTTAGGCAATTGTGTGTATTTTCCACTGTTTGATAGTATATTTCCTTATATAGGCACTTACTTGATATTCTCCATTGATTGTCTCCCCATGAGTTTACTTTACTTGATTTCCCACTCGTTTGTCCCATTTGTTTCCTTCCCTAATTTTGGTATAAGTATATATTTAAGTATAAAACTCTTTATTGCCAATTTTCTACTAGCTGAGGAAGAGACATGATGTCTCGAAACATCCTATATTTCTTTAGTAAAGTCTTTCTGGTTATATCTTAACATCGGTTACGTCTTAAATAATACTGGTTACGTCTTATGGTATGTCGAACTTATAAACTCTGGAATGTCAAATTAAATAAAGAAGAAAGGAACTCTCTGTGACATATTTCTCGTTGTGGCTCTTCTGTAGACATTTATTCTTAAATTATTCTTAACTTCCGGCAATCTTAACTTCAAGCATTCGTATGGACTAGACACTTCCAAAGCACATACGAGCTTGGATTGATGCTTGTCATGGACAAATACATCTTTCTTCCAGTCTTAAATCATTCAGTGGTTTGATAGGAGGCTTATTGCTGAACATATTTGTGTTTTTGCTACGTAATCGTTCCATTATATGTAGCATTATATTAAAACTATGAGCTGAAATCGTTTATTGTTTTAATTACCAAACTGAATGTATTATGAAGGTTTCAAAATAACCACATAGCAAGGAATGCATATAACCTTGCAGCAGAGGCTCCAAGCCTAATTGCCAGTGGGTGCAACAGGAGCGTGTCCAGATCTGGATTTTAGGGGGCCATCTGATTTATCCTATTGTCTTTCTATGTGAGAAGTTTCTTAACACTAGCGCTATAGGGAATATTGCCGTTTGGGAAGGGCATACCCCGCCCCTATGTACCTGTCCCTGGGATGAAAGTATGAATTAGATTTTGATTTGGAGGAAAGCAATAAGTACCCAACGTTATCTGACTTTAAGAGATATTCAAGTTGCCTATGCATTCTAGATGTCTTAGTATTATATCCAATTCATTTATAGACAATGAAGAACGTTCTATACCAAGACTAAGACGAAGCATCTCTGCAATGAACAGCAGTGAATTGAATGAAGCACTTCGTACAGCCCTTGGTCAAGACCTCGCACAATTTCTTATCAGTCACGTGAGACAAACAATAGCAAGTGCCTATGACAGTAACAAAACCGAAGCTTGCAAAGTAGAGTGTCGTGGACCTAGAGGAAAATCTGGTGCTAAAGGACCAAGGGGGCTTCAAGGAATGCAAGGCCCAATAGGCCCCCCTGGAGCTAAGGGAGCAAAGGGAGACATAGGGCTACCTGGACCACCTAGACCACCAGGTCCACCGCTGTCAAAACCAGTGGTTGTACTATCACCTGCAAGCAAAGTTGTCTTGAAAGGTTTGTCTGCGAAGTTTAAGTGTGTTTCCAGTGGCCATCCGCGACCATCGTTGACGTGGATAGTGAATGGCAGAAAAGCACCCAATGGGAATAGCAGGTTTAACGTGGTTGAAAATGGAACTTTGTCTATCTTGGAGATCAAGAGTGTGGTACATGAAGATAGTGGGGCAGTTCAGTGCAAAGCTGTTAGTGTATTAGGCGAAGATGCAAAACAGTCCGTGCTGACGGTCCATGGTATCACGCTTTAAAATTTTCTCTCTAGAATGTTTCTATCTGGATATTGTGGTTTAGTATATGCTCAAAAATTTGTACATGTTTTACCTGTGATGACCTACAATTTTACCGCAGAAAGTGGACCAACTGAATTATATCTGTATACTGTGTAAATTAGCATAGTGGACAAGTCTTGATTGGCTGTTGGCGAACTCCCCAATTGGATAATCTTCACGGGTTTTCGACAATGAGATGCCCAGGGTTTCAATTTCACTGCCCCTCATTCAAACAATCCGGTGTAAAATCTGTCAAATGTTATTCGAATTTTGTTTTATATATATTATCAAGAGATATTTTTCTAAATATCTACCGCGACATTTTTGGCGATTGTGCCCCGTTCAGAAAATATCACGTTTTGATTACAGGCATATTTTTCCCTACTTGGAGGTGGATATTTGTTACATAGATAGCATTATTTTCGATCTTTCACAGCAAAAATAAGTTAATCCACCTCCTCTGATATATTTACTCTCTATCAATTCTACTCAACGGCTCATGAATAGCGATATCAGGTAAATTCCTTTTGAGAAACCACGGAACAATGTCACGTGTGTTGTCTGATCTCGAATGAGTATTTGTGTTTTCCTTTCTATGTCTCCTAGTTCACAACCCTCCAATACCTCTTGAGCCGCAATTTTAACCAGTGCATAAGAGGATACGAGTTCAATTTCGACGGTAAAGTATACAGTGAAGTTTTCTTTTCGTTTTCCTTCTAGCGTACATCACCAATGAGTTTCCTATAATGATTTCAAAATTGAGTGCTAATTTCAGATCAAGGCATTGTATAGGCCTATGACTGGGTGTTTACAGTAATACCTCATTTACTCTATACGATGTTTTTATAAGAAAAATGTTGTTAAGGCGATGAGTCTCCAAAAGTAAAAATCTTCAGAAAATCTTAGCAAAATCACAAAGCTCAAGCTACGAAGTTCAGAATTTGTGTGTGTGCTAAAATTTAATATTGCCTCATTCTCTGCAAGCTTCTCTTGTTAACAAAGATCAAATTCTCTATAGAAAATTATGGTAGCCTGTCTTAGCTGGCTTATACCAGTAACAGTTGAGCAAATCTTAGCACCATTGCCTGGACAGATTACGAAAAATGAAGCTATATGATGCAGCTTGACCCTTTCATGGCGATGAGATGGCACTACTGACCTCGTCTTTGCACATCCTCTTCTTGCGAACATCTATGAAGATCATATTTTCTGCCAGGAACATCCCTGTGTTCTCAGAGAGATGGGCCATCAATCATTTGCATGAAGGAGTTCAAAACATTTCTCATATATTTGATGGAACTTTTGCTCCCCTCTCAGATTTACGTTAAGAGTTTGGTCCTCCTCCAATGCTTCAAAAGAAACTTCATATCTCTTCTGTCACATAATATTTATTTTTCATCCCTAGTGCTTCTGAGTAGGTAAAATGTTGGTCCTCCCCTATCAGATATTTTCAAAGCCCTAGAGGAAGTAAGTTGTTCAGCATCAAATAGTAGTAAGGTATAATAAGGAGGGGATTATTATTTGTGCTAAAAAGGCATAAATTAGGAGGCATTTAATAGATGGCAATAATTTTGACATATTTGGGACGGTCCCAAATATTTTTTAAAATTAATACAATTAGTTGTGGACATTTTACAAGTAAAAGGGATATAGTTTGTTTTGATTTCCATAATCGTTAATATTGATTTCTGTTATCATACACCAATGCATGTAATTCCTTCTTAGGTTAGTAAAGTTCGGTAGGATTTTTCAAAAATTCTTAGCTGGGGTTGCTTAATAAATGGTCCCCCTCTAATGCGTCAAAATTTAACTCGTATCTTCTTATGCACTCATCAAAATTGCAGCTCGAAAGTTTTTTGATGGTTGTGAACTAGGAGGCAGAGAAAAGGAAACCACATTTACTCATTCGAGATCAGACACCACATTTGACATTTTCCTCGGTTTCTCAAAAGAAATGTACCTGCTATCGCTATTCACGAGCTTTGAGTAGAAGTGGTAGAGGGTAAATATATCAGAGGAGGTGAATTAACATATTTTTGCTGTGAAAGATCAAAAATAATTCTATGATTGTAAAAAATATCTACCTCCAAGTAGGGAAAAAATTTTCCTGAAATCAGAACGTGATATTTTCTGAACGGGGGGCAATTGCGAAGAGTTTTACGGTAGATTTTTAGAAAAATATCTCTTGATAATATATAGAACAAGATTCGAATAACTTTTGACAGATTTTACACCAGGCTGTTTGAATGACGAGCAGTGAAATTGAAGATCCAGGCCATCTCATTGGCTCAAAGCCGAGAAGATTCTCCAATTGGGGAGCTCGCCAACAACTAATCAAGATGTGTCCACTATGCTGTGTAAAAGAGTATTTGCTTTCTTCAAGTGGGACTTTGAGGTCATTTTTTCTTCTTAGCGTTATTGAAATCCATCTCAAAAATCTAATAGGCATGGAAAAGACAAACATGCAGCCCTCCTATAGGTCTAGGCCATCGAGATATTTACTGGATCTCGCTTAGCTATAACTTCTGCGAACTGTCTTGTCGCATTTGGTGTCATTCTTACCCCAGATGAGACTTAGGTTCCTTCCTCCCATAAATATTATTGTGTACAGACATATTTCTACAGCGGATGTATAGGATTTCAAATCCTCATCGACAAAGAATCTTTAGAAAAATCATCAAATTTGCAATTTTCTTCAGATCTGTGCCAAGTATTGCAGTAAAAACTAGATGAATTAGTTACTGCAAAGTAGTGGAAAGTTGGAGAATGAGCCCATTTTTGTCAGTAAAGCACAAGCACAAGCATTACACGTCTACCAAAGAAAAAGATTCCGGGATCTTCTTTGATTGTGTGACGCAAATATCATTATAACTGTACAAATAGAGATGCTGCTTATTCACAAAGCTATGGGAAACGCCAAGTAGCGCAACATTCATATGGGCTGTGGGGTTGCAGTTTCATTTTTAACATTGAAAAAATGCAATGGTCAAAAACTGTACTAGAAGTACATGAATGTTGCAAGTACTTTTGCAAAGCACTATAGATTCGTGAATATAAACATTACTCATAAACATGAATATGAAGATAATTAGATTTTTATATAAAACGTCATTTTCTTTTCCCTTCTATCACAGTACCACCAACAGCATCAGTGTATAAATCAAGAGTCAAAGTGTTAACCAAGACACCACTATTCACTCAATATTGCAGCACTAGTGGCTTCCCTAGTCCGCAAGTACATTGGAGCAGAGTTATAGGGTCTTCACATTGGCTTCACTCTGCTGGTAATCAGCTCAGAATTCGAAATACGGAAAAGAGCGACAGTGGGACGTACACATGCTTTGCCACTAATGCTGCTGGCAATGCTAGTGCATCCATTTCCATATTAGTCAAAGGTATGTAAGCTACTGTCCGGTGTTTATTGATTAGCATATTTAATAGCCTGAAGCCATGGTTTTCAGTGACTTAGACCTCAAGGATTAAATGAAAGATTAATAGTAAAATTTGTGGAGCACCCTAATAGTAAACAGGTCCTTTGTTCAAATGCACTTTCGCGCTACCTACGACTGTATGTGCCCAATGTAAGGTCAAAAATCCTTTCAAATCCGAAATCTTTTATGGTTATGTGTTTGACCTAGAAGCAATAGAAACCCAACGAGCATCGATCACCTGGAATTTAACAAGGAACCAAAGAGCTTGAGGGGCTTTCAAAAAGTATGGAGCAGAAGGAGCATAAGGGATTCAGCAATTTCACTAACATTACTGCGGGTAAATGCTGAGATAATATACTGTACTGTACTGTAAAGGTGATAATTTGGCTGCTTCTCACCTCCTCAGCTTTAAACTATTTAGACATCTTAGATTTGATCTTCTCTTGATTACTGCTTCTATATCTGGGGTGGTGCTCCTAAATCTTCTCTCCATCTTCTCGATAAAGTCCAATCAAAAGCAATCCGTCTCATCAAAAGAAAAAACCTCACCAATTCTCTCCAGACTCTCTCCCATCGTCGTCTGGTTGCAGATCTTTCCATTTTCTACCGATATTTTGATGGACATTGCTTTCAGGAAATCAAGAATATTATTGCTGATTCAGTGAAGCGTGTTCAAACAACTAGAAATTCTACCCAATCTCACCCTTTCCAAGCTACGCTACCTAATCCTAGAACCCTTGCTCACAAATCATCTTTCATCACAAGAACTTCTCAACAATGAAACGCATTGCCTTTCCCTGCTTTCCCCGAAACCTACAACTTATCATCCTTCAAATCTAACATCAACAAACTTGATTCTATCTCTCTATCCACTTAAACTTTCTCCCTTTTCTAAGTTTTTCTTTTGATGGGGCATTGTTATAGGACCTAAGGTCTTTCCCCGTCATTACATACTAAAAACAACAAAACTCTATTTTAAGGTGCAATGGGACAAAGAAGCTATCCTTGTTTATTATATTGGGCTGCATAATTTCTCTTTTCAGGTAACTGGTAAATCTAGTTGCGAGGGTAGGAAGAAATTGAAATGTTGAAACAAGATTAAGTTTCATCAAATAGGTTACCTCTTAAAGCTATTGCCAGGTTCTCGAAGATAGACGCATAAAAGGTACGTCTTTATCGTAGCTCGAACTTGAATCAACTGTCGTAATAACACAGCTTGGCTGCTACATCCTTGACCAATAGAGCAAAGGAGTGTTGCGACGTCAATCACAAAAATCTCTTGTTAGTTTAACAATACACGCTGTACTCACATGGATTAGAGCAGTAACTAGTCAAGACGTTTCCTCCTGTGCTCTTCAATTAAATTTTAGTAGAATATATGCGATAGTGCTACCATGGGGTTAGATTTCTAGGGGGGAAAGCGAAAATCCTAAATCCATGACATATATTTTATTTTGCAGCAATGCTGAAGTGATTTAAAATATGTTAAGGCAGGTGATATTTGGCGCCTCTTTGTAGCGACCATTTTACCTTTTGCAATTAAGGCCAACCAAAATGTTTAAATTTAAACATTCTGAAATTAGCAAAAATACTTAAATTCTTACTTATTCTCAGAAATGTTTTGTTCAGTGGAGGACACTTAAGCATTGGGGAGGAGGGGGGGGTGCAAAAGCTATTACCAGCATGATTTTTAAAGCGAGAAAAAGTAGTTGGATGTGTGTAACTGTTGATTATAGCAGGGAACAGCTAGCCCAAAATTACCTGAAAAATTGCTCCTTTTCAAGAAAGATGCCAACTTAAATTTCAACCACGGCCATATTGATTGAATGATTAACTACTCGAAACATTTTGGACCAAATGAACGTTTTCTCGAAAGAAATAAATTTTCTGTCTTCAGCTTGGATGTTTCTTTACATCCTGCCACAACAAATCTCAGATTTTTCTAAACTGTTTCATAAATTCTTGAAATTTTCATTAACAAAACAACCTAGATTAGGCAACTATGATACAAGAGATAAAATGATCAAGTTTTTTGAAGCATTTAATGGATGATGTTCTATACTTTCTAATTTGATAAAAAAGTCTTTCTTACAAGCCCAGTTTTTTCTAGTTAGCATTTGAAGTTGAGCCTACCTGTGCTTCTTAAAAGTTTCTTAACTGTTGTTTTATTATAGCCTCTTCTTTCTTAGAGACGCCTCTTCATAGAAATACATGCTACCTACCAGTAAAACTAAAAGATTGGACAAATGTGTTCTCGACGCAAGCTATACTCTACACTTTTTAATTGTTTCACTCGTAGAAGGAGCATTTTATTTTTATCAAGAATTAAAACCTACAGAATTTACATTTACATTCCGCTGTACAATCCATAGTGAAGAAAGACTTTAGGTCACCGAATCTTCACTATGGATGGCACTCACAACTCAAATTAATCTTCAGTAAACAATACAAAGACCAGAACTACAAAAACCAAGATACATGACATGACAGACTACAGAACAACAGAGTACAGAACACTAGAGCCAAGGTAGATTGCTGGTCAAGGGAAAGAGAAAAAAAGGGATTTTTTTTCTCCTTTGCCTCTCTCTTTCTCCCTTTTTTCCTTTTCCTTTTCTTTTCTCTTTTTCCCTTTTCTTATTTTTTTCTCTTTCTCTTCCTTTTTTCCCTTCCTTTTCTCTTTCCCCCTTTCTTTTCTCCCCTCCTTTCTCTTTCTTCCTTTTCCTCCGTCTCGAAGGTTTAAAACGAGAAAAATTTTGGTTGAAGGAGCATGACTGTGACTATCGAGACAACAAAACATGAAAGTTGCCCGATGCACTAAAAGTTGCTCAACAAGCTTAGCGTTGCTAAAAAAGTCTAAAGTTGCCGAAAATTTGTCAAGCATCTTGTGAACAGGGCTAGGAAAAGGAGTGGAAGTAAGTTGGGGGTCTGGGGGCTTGTT
Source organism: Cassiopea andromeda (assembly GCA_018155075.1). Classification (NCBI taxonomy): domain Eukaryota; kingdom Metazoa; phylum Cnidaria; class Scyphozoa; order Rhizostomeae; family Cassiopeidae; genus Cassiopea; species Cassiopea andromeda. Next base: position 22,511 of record WIPJ01000956.1, read on the forward strand.
CCCAAAACATTTTTTCACGTCATGACCTTTAACAGATCAGAAAACAACCTTCTACAAAATACGATATAAATTGTGATAATCATTGCTTTTTATGCTGAGAAGGAGAAATTGACCCCCTAACCTGCTTTCATTCAATTCTGACGAATTGGGGAAGACAAGGAATAAGCTATAACGGCCATGTCGGTATACCAAAGATATGCCTGTACGCTACTGGAATTAGAGGTTTTACCTTTTTGCTGCCAATTCTTATGAATCCCTGTCACATTTTTTCATAGTCTAACTTTACTGGAGGGCTGCCACCTCCCTCTTCTCCCGAGCGTTCATCACCGTTCTTGCCCTCATTTTCTGCACAGAAAATGAGCTTGTAATATGTAAATGGGGATCTGTTATGGTATCCTTCGATGAAAAGAGATAATAGTACGCCAGTCAGTCTCTAAATGTACACTTGCTAGGGGGTCCGGGGGCATGCTACCCCGTGAGATTGGGATGTTTTGAGATCTTCTGGAAGCATTTCTATTACTACTCATAAAATCTTGCTGAGCTTTCCATTACAAATAAAATCACTGCTTGTTGTCAGTCATACTATTTTTATTGCTTAAAGACACTAAAAATTATGGAATTGTTAATTTTTCAACCCACTCTTACGTCTGCATCTCTGCTAGCTGGATAAACCGAGAGGTAAATCACTCGGAAAAATTGTGCAAGTTTTTTTATGTTCCAGATATACATAGTAGGTTTGGAAGGCTTTCTATTTCAGACATTTTTTCTAGATTTTCAACAATTTTTGAAATTTCTCAAACATTCTATAGAGTCACATTTCAAGCATAAGCTTAAAAATGTCCGACAAACATATAAATTATCCGAAAAATTTTTGCAGCGGGGCCCATGGGCCCTCTAGTCCCCCTGGTTACGTGCCACTGCTTTGCAGCATCTTCTGGCCTTAACGTACTTCAAGGAATAGGCTCATTTATCAATGACCGATATTCTAGTCAGTCTTTCTTAATTATCGGTGGCATAAAAGTGATTTCATAACTAAGCGGATTCAACTAGAGGTTATTGCTATTGTTATTGCCATTGTAGTTATTGTTATTGCCATTGTTGCTATTGTTCTTGCTATTGCCATTGTTATTGCTATTGTTGCTATTGTTATTGCTATTGTTATTGCTATTTTTGCCATTGTTATTGCTATTGTTGCTATTGTTGTTGACTTTGTTATAAATTGATTGTGTACAACCAGAAGTGAAACGCAAGACTGCTGCTAACATGCGGCAATAGTTTATGCTGTATAAGCCTGCTTTAATACACTGCTCTGTCATTTCAGTAATGCTAACTTGGGGATCTAAGCCATCCAGGGTGCACCTAAAGAATTACTAGTGACTGAGCAGCCCTGACTCACCTAACACTACGCAGCTACTTCCCAGTTATTATTCTGTCATTGCAACTAGTCCCCAGACCGTACAGTTGATAATGCTACTCGTTTTGCTATTGGTCTTGTTAAAAGAGCAGTGAAAAAATCTTGTCTAGACACCATAGATTGGAAGAAATTTAATTTTATGAAGCAAAATATGGTTTTAAGTAAGTGGCTGAAAACATTCTTGATTGAAAATGTGGATAAAAATTGAAATTTTTGGATGAATGTTACACAAAATATGAACGTTTGAGTTACTTTATAAAGCATTAAGATGGCAAAGGAATAAATACGAAATATGAAGCATGATTTTGAACAAAAAGCTGACAATTTAGGCTGTAGGCTGAATGTTGGATTTCAGTGCTTTCTCTTGTAAGGCTCTTTCCTAACGGTAAGGAAACTTGACAATTTTGAAGGAACAAATAAGGAAATGAATATTATAAGGAAATAAGAAGGGAATTTTGAAATAAGTAAGGAATTTCTTAAAAAAAAACAAGAAATAAGTTCATACGCTCAAAATTTCACGTTCTTATTGATTTCCGTGCGTTATGGATGACTGCGAAAAAATTTTCTGATAGGGACTGACTATTCCAAGGTAGAAGCTAAGCTACGGTTTGTTGGGTGCTAGGACTATACTTCAACACCGAAAAAGTGTGATACTGACTAGGGATGGCGCTATGAGGTGTGTAAGTTCAATGTTGCATGAAGTATGAAAACATTCTGCAACGAACAATGAACCTTTGTGATTGGTTTTACTGGAAATATATATGGAATGGCATCGTAAAGAAATTTTCAATATTTGGTAAGGAATTTTTATCCAAAAATAGAAAAAATAGAAACAAATTGAATTTTCAAAAGTGCAAGCACTGTGGATTTGCTCACATACACATATCTCATTGAAAATGTTGTTGGTGGTGCCACAGACCTGAAGCATACCTAATTTTAAAGACATTTTATCACTGCACATTTTACAAGAAATGAGGCATTCTGAGGGGGTAACAAAAATAGGGGCCTGGTATATATGTGCCAGCACGTTATATGGGTTATTTTGAGATATTTTTCCAGTAGTATAAAAAATAAAGTTAAAATTACTAAAAAACAGGGATACCGTACAAGAAAAGTCAAGTAAACTGAGCAGTTACATTCCGTGATCTGTTAACATTGTTTTCAAGAAATTTAGGTCTATAGGGTGTTCTAAGATTTTTTGTCATGGCTATGGGGCATTTTCCTAAGGAGATGCACTGTTTAAGGGGTCCTTTGTTCAAAATTTTGCCCTGGTTATGGATCCTGCCTATAGACGTTCACAAACAAACGTATATACTAGGTTGCGGTCAACTTTCACATTCAAGCATTAATAATTTTTTTTTGAAATTCACAACGCAACGCTGTTTAATGTTAAACAAATTTAACGTCTTCAAAATTTCTCTTCAACTGACTTTCCTTAACCTCTTCGTCTTCTTTATCGTCGTTCTCAAAAGCTTTGCTAAACCACTCTTGCGTTCCTGCTTTTGTGCTTTCTCTTGCCCAACGATCTTATTCCTCCATCCACCTCAATGCTACAGGCGTAGGATCGAAGTCACATAGTTGTGGCATATTCATATGTATATAAAGGTAATCGCTGACGGTTTGGCGCTTGAAAGATGATCTGCATGTTGATTTGATCTGGAGATCCTGATACTGAATAGCTACATTTGCCAAATCCAAGTCAGGAGCAATAGAACAGTAAACTTCTTTTATTTCATCTTCTGTGGCCGTGATCTTAACAAACGGGGTAAATGCTTTGGAAGCATTTCTGTCCACTTGAAGTCGCTTGTCTACGAAAGTGTTGATTGCTATCACTGATTCGTTCCGAATAGCACTAAACTTTCTGCGATCTGTTACGAACAGATTGGCATCTGGGCGGCGTCTTTCTTTCTCCCAAAGCTTGATCCCGCAAAAAGTTTGGCCTCTTCATAATACTTTTCTTTGAATTCATTTTCCCAACCTCCCAGCAAGGATCCAGTGCTCAGCTTGTTCCGCTTTGGAGTTTCTTTTGGAACACTTTGATTACGAAAAGCAAGTCTACAGCAAAACGCATCAAAAGAAGGTTGCCCTTGTTGGTAAAGAGTTTTAAAAACTTCTTGCCTTCAGCATCGAGAATTTATGAGTGCCTGCCACGAGCACAGAATAGCATCAAGAAGAGCAGCTGTAAATTCTGCCCATCTGACCTCAAAATACTTTGGGAAGCGACGCACTGTTAGCCCTTCCACTTTTACAACTTTTACCAGCTCACTGGTTTGTTTTGATGAAACGTGAAAATAGGTAGAAATTGCTGCTAATTACTTAACCAAGTGATCAATTTCTGGTACACTCTTACATAAATCTGTGTATGCATTTGCAGTTGAATGCACTGCACAAACAGACTTTAGGAGGGAAGTGTCGACGCCTAATTACCTTCGATCGTCATCCAGGAGCTGCCAGACACCACGATGCTCTCCAACATTCTTATTTTCTTCGTCAGTTGAAAGATGAGTTATCACTTTCATCACTTCTTCGAAGCCAACAGTATCGTGTTGCGGCTAGAGCTTGTTTCCTCGTCCTCGCTCACTTCGTCTTCTGTCTTTTCATGTTTCTTCGATGTCTTTTTTCCAGTCGTCGATGAATTAAAAAATCTATCAATCGTTCCCTGCTTCTTGGACGACGTTTTTCAGTAGTTGGAAGTCAATTTTGCTTTTGAAAACGTTCTTATTAAGATGTTTATATATCGACGTTAAGTTAACTATAAACATTCTACCTTGTTTCTATGCCTTCTTCCTGTTTTATTCTGGGAAATGTAAACACTTGAATAGGTTTTCGAACTCAATCAAGACTTTTTAAAACAATCTTGATGATCTTTCTGACATTTTAAAAATTCTGTCTGATTCAGAATTCTAAAAGTCCGAAAATTCTGAAAATTCTGAAATGCACTAGAGTATAGAGTTGTACAAGCAGTTAAACTTTGCAATCTGTACGTACAAAAAAGTCAGGACCCTTTTCCAAGTATGACGAAAATGGCTAAGCACCGTTTTTATCACTGCACATTTCATAATTTATCACTGCACGTTTTCAGTTTATCACTGCACAAATTGGTTATCACTGCACACTAAAATTAGGTATGACCTGAAGTAACCATTAACCACCCCCTTACTAACCGCCACGAAGAATCACGATTTTCGAATAGAACAACCGAATGCATAGCCACTTTAAAGAAATAGTTACTGCAGGGGCAAGCCTTGGAAAGTCGGATATGTTGCTTAAAAAATAGCAAAGAAGTGGAGGATTTGAAGTACTTTCTGGTGGAATTTAAAAACTTTTCGAAAACCATTTGAAGATGCTTAGAATGGGTTTAATCTATTTTCTAAGTGGAAATTCAAGTGCTTCATAACAGACAAAATGGCTTTACTCCCTGGAATATTTTTGCTGCAGTGCTGTTTACTTTGGTTTGAAATGCATCTCCGAATATCATGCTTACCATTAGCGACAAGGAACTTCGACAATTTTTTAATCTGTTTTGTAAAAGAAGTATTCTTCAATTTGGTTTAAAAGACATTGTCATGCTTCATATGGAAGACTTCCCAGCACAATTTGAAGCACAGTTGATTTAGCCAAGATCGAATTCTTCAGCTATAGTGTAAAGCTTGTAGTAAAAAGCTTTAGTTCGTAACATTAGGAAACTTTTAAGGAACAAACTAGAGAAAGGTTTGCTATGAGAAAAAACGAGTATAGAGAAAAAAGGACTAGTTTGACCATACCTCATGAGATGCAAGCGTTTTTTAGGATCTACCAGGGAAAGTTTGGTATTCAGGTTGATATGGGTAATTTAGATAGTTGAAAACCATATGTCCTCAGACCTTGATGTCCATAATTACTCAGTACTTTCATACATGAGATAACTGTGGTAGCTTATTCCAAAAATAGATTTAATATTTTACTTAACAGCAGAGAAGCAATTACGAGTTCCATCTTGGAAAATAAAAGGTGTTTTTGACTGCTTTGAATCTTATTTTCAATTCTCAGTCTAAAATTTGGCTTTAGATAATGACATATAATAGATTCTTGTTTCCTATTGTCTATTGTCCTGTAATAACTGTTATGTAAAAGACAGCTAACTCCACTACTAGCATTTACTAGATGCCTTTTTCTTGTCACCCTAGTGTGGTCTAAATTTGATATTACCCATCTTACCCCACCGAAAAAGTCGTTATTATCTTTTTTTAACTTATCATCCATTTCCTTAAATATTATACTTAGAGTGTTATATTCGCCAGGATTTAGGAATATATGTTCAAAAAGAAATTAGTTATACACAAATAAACTCCAGAAAGCTCTCATATTGTACAACTTACGCGGTAGACTATATACAAAGGCCCCATAAGCACTATATCAGATTCATCTGTACCACACTCTTGACCGTATCTGATGTCAAACTTTTACATTGTTCACACTACTCCTCTCCGCTCCATTCACGTCTCTAAGCCTCTTGTTTAGAGAAGTTTTTCATGGCAACTATCGCTGCTTGAAAATAGGTTGACGGTCGAAAACAAAGCTGACTACAGCTCAAAGAGAGCTTCCGGAGCGACGATGTATTGGATTCATGCATTCAAACTAGGTCAAAAGTGATCCGATATCAAGAGTAATCCGATACATACCACTGACTTCACTCCGCAAAAGCGATACGGAGCATATCGGATTCATCCGGTATAGAGCGAATGGAAGGCCTGTCTGATATAGGAAGTAATCCGATATATGATGAATCCGGTATGGTGTGAAGGGGGCCAAAGGCTAACCCATACTGTAGTCAGAACACTTTCTATGCTTTGAAACAGATTTTAGTAGTATCTAATTGTGTGCTGTTTGTGTGAACGACATCATTTCTTGTAGATACATGCAGCATCCTTCGGTCATAATGCACTCCGAGAGACCGGCCAATTTATCAATGAAATATAGTTTGCTTTAACTACCTTGGTAATCAATATAGTTTTTGGCCTAAAAATAATTTTTTTGCTTATCTCTTTCCGTTTCAAATAGATCCGCGACCATTTGTTCCACACGAAATCAATTGGTCTCTTTTCTCCTTAACAACAATAAAAAAGTCGTGGGAAGGAGCAAGACAATATTGCAGAGATTTAGGAGGTGACTTAGCCAGCGTAGTCGACTACTCGGAAAATCAAAGGCTTAAAGATTATCTTAATGATGCAGTATGGAAGATGGAATATCTATGGATTGGTGCAAATGACAGAAGAAGTGAAGGTAGTTTTGAGTGGAGTGATGGGAGAGGATTCTCTTTTTCAAATTGGGAGTCTAGAGAGCCAAATAACTTTAGAGGAGGAGAAGACTGTGTGAACCTTTTGCGAAACAAGGATCGAAAATGGAATGATAATATATGTCATAAGAAATTGGGATTCGTCTGTAACCAAGGCGAGGTAGGAATGTATTTGTAGGATAATAAAGAGAATATTGCAAGACGATATCCCTTAATTGCAAGCTTTTATATTGTATTCCAATATTGCGTACACAGTATATGAGACACAGTGTTAAATTTCGTTGAAAAAACTAACTCCTGTAAATTACATTATTAAGCCTTTTGATTAGTATAATCGAAGTAGTAAAGCTTGGCATATAAAATGAGGTTTCTTGACATTTATTTGATCTCCATACTGACTGGATATTTGAGGTGACTTCATTCTCATAATTGATAGGTGAATCAAGGAATAACTAAATGTCCTGTTTATTCCATTCCATTTGTTTTGCTTTTTCTTCTGCCCATTTCATAGCAAATACTTCATGTTGTGAAGCGCAAAGTGACACTTTCAGCAACATTCTTCTCGTAAAACATTATACTCAATCATGGGTGCAAATACGGGGGTAGTGGGAGCTTATAGCTCTGCTCTATTCAGCAAAATAGTCAAAGGGTCTTTTTTGAAATTCCTTTTCTGCATGAAAAAGAACGTTTCCCTAAATACAAAAGAGTTGTTCAAAAACATACTGGATTTAAAACGCAGGAGCGTAACCTGCATATTTCATTGGAGGAGGGTTTTAGAGGTATTTGCCCTGCAACACTATTGCCCTGCGAAAATTACATCCATGTTACATTGACAGAGTTAATAGAATTGCATAGCAGCAGTAGCAAACGTAAGATGTAACATCTTTCATTTAGTTTCATATTTGAAGGATTTCTGAGGGTAGCCTTTCAGCATAGCTGGTTTTCAAGGGGCCTCCTTCAAAACAAAATGCACGCTAGAGTACAATGCTATGAAATAATAGCTATAATCACAATGCACCAATATGTAAGAGAAAAACAGATAACAATAGAACAAAACTTAAAGCAAAATATAGAGAACAAAGAAAGGGCGCTATGCAAGCATTATCTATTGTCTCATTTTAATGTTGGAAAGGCATGATCTATTATACAGTCTTTTGGCAGTACGTTCAACACCGTAGCCCCCCCCCCGTACGCAAAGTTGCTTTGCCCAAATTCCATTTTCATTCTAGGGGGTCTTAGAATTAAATTGAAATTACGAAGTGCTCTGTTCGTCACTGTTGATATGGTATTGAAAAGACTGGACAAGTATGGTGGCGCTTGGCCATTTATTGCTTTATATACCGTGCTAGCAGGCTATTGACGAATCATTGCAGCTATGCAGCTATACTATGCAAACATAGTTATCTAAGGAGTGGTCTGGCAGGTGTATCCTAAGGACTATCCGTTAAAATTATTATAGCTCTGTTTTTTAAATTTTCTGAAATGCTGCGGGTAATGATCCCACATGTTCGCCATACAGAGCAGCAGAACCTAAAATGAGGTTCCAGAAGCCATTGATATAGCATCTTTAAAGTATGATTAGAGAGGTATTCTTTTTGGGATATCTAATAAACTCTATAGCACAAGTCACTCTCGATCCATCTGCTTTGATATGATCTTTCTATTAAGCTTATTATCGACGTATACGTCCAGATAGTTAACTGAATGCTTTTGCTCAAATGGTTCCACTGATATCTCAGAATCTGCCCTTGAAGGTTATGCAGTAATTTTATCATTTATAATACGCCTTGTGCCTATACGCATTCATGTCTTTTGGCTAAATTTTTAGATAACTTATTACACTGCAGCCATAACTTAAAATTTTCCAATTCAGCGTTCAAAGCACTGGCTATGTCTTTGAAATCCTTCGCTGAATGTGCTAGACTAGTGCTATCCGCATACATAGTATCCTTAGAGCATTTTAATGGACAGGACAGACCATTGATATAGAGAAGAAACAGAAGAAAAGCCAGGGCATTATTTCTGAAGGACACCAAAGGTTATATTTTCGACATTAGATGCTGTTCCATTGACGTTGCAGCACTGCTTCCTATTCTTTAGATAGGATGAGAACCATTTGTGCTCAATATTCTGAACTCAAACTTGTCAAAAGCATGGATTTCTTGGCCAGGCGAACGGGTGACCATGGCCCAGTACATTTTTTCGACAATTTTCTGACTTCTACTGTAAGTAAAGACAAAAGTTTCGAATTTTGTGGGAAAATCTTTGAACTTGGCCCCTCTGCTCTACAAGTGCCAAGATACCTCTGTTCAAATCCTTCTTTAGGCTCACGAAAAATATATCCGTGCAACAGGGGTGGCTGGTATTGTATGATAGTAATTGTTGGGATTGGCGTATGCAAACCATTGATCATTTTCTGTTTGTCTCTGTGGGGTCCATTGTTTGTAATTGCACCGTGTCGTCTTATATTGATTGTAACTAGAATTTGAACGGTGGATAGCCTTGACTACAGAAACAACGTTTATTCTTTAGTCTCTCTACCGAACCTGCGCGTATACTCTCTACAGAAATATGGACCTCTGGATACGCCACTATTCTCCATAGATTCTGAGCATACTTACAATGATTTAGTGAATTTGTTTTATGAAGCTCATTCAACTTCTTCTTCATCAATTTTCTTTCTTTAAACAATTTCAGAGTACTGATTTCTTGTGGACAGCAACTTCTCATGACACTAACTAACCAGCTAATTAATCAACAACATTTCACATAGCGTGCCGTATTACCGATGTGAATAGAATTCCTGCAGACTAATACAAGAATACTGAAGTAATTTTAAATATAAAATGATAGTAAAGAAGTGTTCAGAAAGGTAGCAACCGCCACCCTAAAGTAGCTTTGAATAAGGAAAAGGTAAGAATGAACAGCGCTACCAAAGCAAGATGATACGGCATAGGCAAAAATCCAAGAAGAATTCGATGTTGGTTGGAAATTGACAGCAATAGCTATATCCACAATTAGTTGTAGATTCTTGGAAAATAAAATGAGATAAGACCCCAATTACTACTACATACATCATTTCTCTTCTCACTGTCTGCCTACTAGATGTTGTATAGTGCCGCACTGAGCTAACCATTGGTGTAAAAAAATACCTAGTACAAATGTATAATTATAGAAGAATAGTTCTTCCAAAATTTCTCAAGCCAATAATATCAGATATCAGACGCAAAAAAACGACAAGAATTTTCAGTTTACAAGACATGTTTCGGATATTTCACTATCCATCTTCAGTTGTTATACTAAATTGTTAATTGGAGCACACTACTAAACGTTACAAAATCAATAGAAGGTGTAAGGAAAATTAATAATTCGAATAATCAAGAGAATGAATTATTCGGACTATCAATTTTCGTTACACCTTCTATTGATTTTGTAACGTTTAGTAGTGTGTTCCAATTAACAATTTAGTATAACAACTGAAGACGGATAGAGAAATATCCGAAACATGTCTTGTAAACTGAAAATTCTTGTCGTTTTTTGCGTCTGATATAGAAGAATAGTTATAACTATAAAAAGCAATGAATATAAGCAGAAACAAACTAAATACTTTTTTCAAGCAATACAAGGACGATACCTGCTTAGTGTAGTCAATAAAGTCATGCACGATAGGAGAAACACCTTTGGCTCGTTACAAGAATTTTTCTTGGGCAATTTCAAATCAGTCGACGTGTTGTGCAGGACATCTGAAGAGCTGCCGTATTTGGCTCTATCGGAAAATTTGTTTTCATCGTTCCACCCGCCAGATTGCGAGTTTTGCAGCTTATCTCAACACAAATAGCTTCAGTAAACAAGCTGTTTTGTTTTCATCACAGCTTGGTGTGACTTTTTCTTGAAATGAATGATTTTTGCGTTAAAAGATATCGTGTAATCTCAATTTCTCTTCAAATCATCGTCCTTCCAACAGCATATGAGAGTTTTGAAACAAATCCATTTGCATTGCCCCCTCACTCCAAGGGTGGAAGGATGTATACTACGTGGTAGTAATAAGAATACTGAACACTTCATGTAAAAATAACATTTAGCATGTGGAGCAGGCTTAAAGAAAATGGCTGCCACATAGATTGGATTCACTCCTAGTGGTGTTCAATCAAATATAGGACCAATATCATAGGTCTGCATCAAGTTTTGTAAGTATGAACCACTAAGCGAGAGCTCAAATACTGGTGTAAATGTTACTAAAAGAATTTGAAATAGTAGACTTTGTGAAAGAAGCAAAATAATACGAAACAATTACGAGCAGAGCTAAGACAAGATTTTCGGAGTTCCGGAATACAAAAGGAAGCAAAACTAGCTAAATTTGAAGTCAATAGGTCAAATTAGCAGCCCTGATAATAATTCTGACCGTATTTTAGCCCATTGGTCGAAAGACCCAGCCGCCTGTTGGAAAATTGCTGGTGTCACTCCTGCCCATCATGTTGGACTGACTTGTTGACATCAGGTTGATATTGAAATACCTTTTGGGAACTCAGAAACTACAGAAATAAAAGAAGAAATTAGTAGTTTTGTATAGCTGCTCATTAAAAGAGTGGCACATTTCTAAAAGACATTATTTTATCTTTTCAGAAAACTTACAAAATAATTTTAAACGAAGCAATGTAACAAAGTGGTTGTATATTAACTAGTATATTTTGGGTCGAATTGCGTGTTCCTTTAGCTGCCATGTCTTCTGTGCCAATCTTGCGTTCATGTGGAGTGCAGTTGCGTGTAGTAAACACCTTTTCCGGGCAATGTGTTGTATCCGTCAAATGTATGTCACATGTCATGTACTGTGTGTTTATTATTTAGTACTCTATGTTTAATGATCTAAGCTAGTCTTCTTCGGTTTGCATTACAAGATATAACAGCAGAGAGTTGTTTATATTGTTAGTCTACATTAGGCCTAGGCGTAAGGTTAGACTCCAGACAGAGAAGTGTAACCATCACCCAAGTAACGCAAAACGCTACAGTGAGGTATATTTCGCAAATATAGGATTGACTTTACTTCTTCAAATCGTGATGATTGCAAAGTAAAGTAAAAGAATGCTTGTAGCGTAAACTAGGATAGCATGGAATAAATACTTTTCCAATATGAAATGCAAAGCTTATGAGAAGTAGAAGGCTATTTTGTAACAAAAGTTGAGAGTTATAAACTAAAGATGGAAAACTTTTTATTACAATATTCAAAAATAAGCTTACTTGGTACTTTACTAAAAGTGTCATTTCTAAAAAGGAGATGATACCCAAACTGGATTCACTATACCTTGGGGGACAGCGAAGGATATCAAGGTGAACACGTAAGGATTATTCTCTAATGGAATGGTATGACACCTAGTTTTTCTAGCCTTTATTACTTTTTGATAGATCTTTTCCGTAAAGGCCCGCATACATGATAAAACATCGTCATACAAAACAGCGTCAAACATAATCGAACATGAGTTTGATAATGTTCAAATAGAAATACTTGAACGTGTAGACTACTTCATCATGCATTCTTGAACATTGCCAAACATGTTAGGTAATGTTCGAGTATTTTGCAACACGCAGCAAAACATCTGCTGATGCTTGACGATGCTCTATTATTAACCAATCAAGTTTGCTGAATTAGCGCTTGCGTAGCATGCTGGTAGGTGCTCACAATAGAAATGGTAAAGGCGTTCGACGGCGTTTGATTTTCATAAGTGCCTAATTAGTCTCTCGAGAGTAATGTTTTATGTACCTCGAACATCGTCAAGCACAGTATCAAACTCATGTTCGATGATGTTTGACGTTGTTTTGTATGAAGACATTTTATCGAAACCCACCTTTATCCCCACAAGGGACCTTGACCCGTAAAAGTCTGTTAAAAGCACCGCCAAATAACATGTTTTGAAATTTTTGGAACTATAGATGTAGGGACTTTAGAGCAGCACAGGGTATATCAAGAAAGTAGATCATAAAAACTAAGAAATAGTTTAGACTGTGAAATATTGGATGCAAATATTCACCTATTCTGGTTTCTTTTTGTGTTCAATCTGGAAATTGTGTTTTGGCCTATTTCCTACTGTTGGTCTAGTTTTGGTTTCATTCAGACAACTTGAAACTCGCTTGAAAAACACGTCGTTTGAATCAATTATTTACGACACTAATTCTATTATGCCTAATTAAAGCAAACGTCCCACTGAAGCGTCATAATGTGGATGGGTCTTACGGGTCCAGATTATGAAACCCGCAGCTTAGGCCCCGTTCACAATTTAATAAAAGGGAACAGAACCATGCGCTTCGATATGGTACGGAACAGAATGGAACTTTTTATGAGGTGTTCGGACAGAAACTTGAATGTTGTGAACGGAAGCGATATTGCTTCACAAGTACACATATCAGGTTTCCCTAACCATAGTCACAATGCCCCTGGCTCGCAAACAAGTCCCTCATTTGTGCTCTTTTCTTCTTGGTGGATAATAAAGTTTGCTGCCACAACATTTTCTCTCACAAAATTGTTCTTGAACTATCCCGGATATAACTATAACTACCAATTCACGCTTGTCCTTGCTCTTTTGTAGTTTCTGTATGGTGTTAGATTCAGGGTTAAACCATCTGTATTATCCGATGATAGGCTATGCTGTTTAAAATCATAAAAGCAGTGGTTTGTAGTCTGGCGGGTACCAAATAGAAACGTTCTCCTATATTTCCAAGAAACGTGCTTCTTTCAGCCATTTCTTGGCATATTCTCATGCAAAGCTACACAAATGGCGCCACAACACAGAACGAAATTGGCCCAAAAATTGTTCACACTAGATTAGCAGCGTTGCGTTCCTTTCCACGGAACGGAACGGCTCGCTTTTTTGAGCGTTCCGCTTTTCCGACTGGAACGCAACGCTGTTAATCTTTTTAGTGTGAATACCTACTAAAGTTCTTTTGTCTATTGGACCAATTTGATTCGTTCCTTTTCGTTCCGTGCTGTTTCGGTCTAGTGTGAACGGGGCCTTAGTTCTAGAGATTGTCATATTCTAAGGTTTTTCTGGGAGCAGTGTGCTTTTATTTTTCTTGCATACATATCTAACGTTTTTGCATTAATTGCCTCCCCAATAACTGTTCCTATCTGCTACAAAACCATACTATGAGCCTGCTTTACAAAGTGCAAAAGTGACCTGTCATAATCTTTTCGAAAACATAGACAAAAATTCTTTATTCATCAAATTTTTTGAGTTGTGTTTACTCTTGCACAATAGTAAAAAGCATTGATTTGGGTTGCACCTTAAAATTTAGGTAGTTCTTAGTGTAAAACAATTCGTGGTTTTACAGATGTATTGATTTTAAAACTTAAACGATAATCAGCACCGGCAGCGCTATAAATTGTAAATATTAATATAAAGAGTTAAGTCATCAAACACTTCAAGCACGATAAGTCTATCAAAGTTCCAATCTCTCAATGTTCCAAAACGACACCTTCAACAACTTTAAATCACTTCACAGCGACAGAAACACAACTGCAATTTATGACGACTCATAAAACACGACTGCATAAAACACGACTGCATTCAACGACGATTGAAACACAACTGACTTTAATAACAGGAACAACACAGCACATGGACAACACACCCATATTACACTGACAATAGAATTACCTCTAAACAAAGAGATGATGACAACCACTATGGAGATGGAGTGTGACACAACAGTATGCATGTGAATGATAACTACAAATCGGAACTGACAGGAACAAAAACGACACATAACACACCATTACATGATTTACAGTAAAAAAACAAAACTAGTACTATAACATTAGTAGCCAATTATCTATGGATTAAGGGTCCCATTTTGCACACATGCCCCCACACGAAAATTCTTTGGAAAGGCCCTGTCACAGATCCGTTAGACTCATTTCAAGTTTAGGTTCTTTTTTGTTTATTTTCACTATTGGTAGCATAGTCCACGAAACTCTCAGTATAATTATATTTAGGGCGATTGAAAAGTCTTGAAAAGAAGTTACATTTCTTCAAAATAAAGTCAAAACTCTGAATGTTCTGGGAAAAGGTCGAACGTCCTAAATACGGTACAAAAGGTCAAAATTAGAGTGCAATGCACATAGGTATATTTACTTTATAGCGTTGAATCAGGCAAAATTGCGTTTACTTGGCGGCTACTAACTTTTCAGTAATCTCTATTTCGTGATCTGAATCTTTTCTAACCCTACTGTAGTACCACAGATGTGAGTTTGAAGGCTTAGCAATATACTCAAAAACGTAGATAGATCATTTAAACTAATAAACTCACAACCTCGACTCTTACAGCAGCGTCAGACGCAGAGAATACACAACTTCTTTCATCTGTGATGAAATAGTACCGATTCTCACAAATATGATCAGAAATTAAATGCATAAATTGTTCAGGTCACGACGAAAGGGTTTCAGGCAGTAAACACAAGGTGATAATAAGTGAACACCACAGCGAAGATCAAAACAGTAAAATATTAAGTATAAAATATAAAAGCAACGATAAACGAGTGTTTAATCACTTATCCCGATAAGTCCTTCTATGTTCCTTCAGTTCTGAGTTCTTTTCGTAAGTTTGTTTCTCGATTCAGCTCTGTTTTTCCCATCACACGATGGCCTTCTCTCCTCGATCCCTTCGAAGCAAAAACACGTGGCTCTCTTCAAAGTTAAAGTTCAATTGCATTATAATAAGGTCCAGCCGTTACTTTCATTGTTAAGGTGTCAACAGTTTCCGACACGTCTACTTTGTAAACAGTAAAACAAGGAAACTTTAACGGCAGAATCAATAAACACGGGAATTTATAACTCGTCACAGCGTCTCGGCTTTTGGCTATTAGCGTCCGCCTTTACATCTAAAACTTTCGTCTGAAAAAATAATAGATGAACCGCGGTTCAAAAATTGTCCGTGTAAGGTTAACAAGGAAAAATTAAAAGAAGAAAAATATCGAATGAATAGGTTGAACATTCAACTTGGGGTGTTCCCTATTTTACTTCCTATTCTAACAAAAGCTATAGTGTCTGAGTCACAGGCACACTGTTGTTCAAACACAAGATGGAGGGTGTTAGTGCGAAGACTGAACGACCTACTAGTCATTGCAAAATGAGCAGAAAAGTTAAACGCGTGTCGTCAGCAGCAATTTGCTTATCAACTGCATCGCTGATTATGACGATTCTTTGCTGTACTGGGTTGTTTCTGCTGTGGTCGAGATATGAAGCCGCCATCTTTGAACTACAAAGAGAGGTGAAGAAATGCCAGCAGCCGTTGGAAATGGTAGATAAGTCATCGACAACCGGTAATAGCAGAGCATTACACGTTTGATAGGCCCTTTTTGCATAAGATTACATACTTTTTCGCTAAGCCTCTATATTCATACACTTTTTTCATGCCGTGGATTATCCTTAAAGTATTCTGAAGCACCAAAAGTGTAACTTCGAATAACATTCAATGAAACACATTCATATTCAATTTTGCTTCATTTATGGTAAGAGCAATACAACAGATGAACCAGAACAACACATGTTCTATAAAGGAGTGTAGTCCTGGTGGGCTCGGGAGAGGCTCAGTCCCCCTTGTTAACATTTCGAAGGATTTTAGGACTCAGTCCTCCTTTCAAATATCAAGTTACTGAACATTTCTTAAGTTTTTCTACTTTGCTGTGGGTTTGCACACTTAGTTTAATATTTGTTCGCAATATCAGACCCGTATCTACACTCTTCCAGGCAGAAAATCTGGCGGCAAATCAACCAAATTTTTTATTTTTGTCCGCAAATTTTTGCTATTTTATTGTCACACTCCGTGAAGACACTGTGTCGAGAATTCAAGGCACTTGTCAGCAGATACTATGAAACATTGGGAAAAATTGTGACTTTTAGGTGTAATAATGCTTTTAGCAATATCAATAGCACAGAAAAGCTTCATCGGTAGACACTAAGATTTTCTAAAAAATTTTGCAACGTGTCAGTAAATGGCTCTTAGCTGACACTATACCGAATTTCAATGTACAGTGAGTGCCACTTTTTGTAGTGATGGGATGATCTTGCGCGTATTTAAAGAGTTCAACTATGCAGTTTGATGTAGGGAGCGTTCTTGAAAACAATAACATTCAATTTCATCCCATTCCTCTCAAACTATAGCTTGCAAGTTGAAATACATTCCTTCTCTCTTTTTGGTATGATTGATCTATAGTGAAATCACTCAGTGAATTCCATAGATGAGACATAAATTTCGCCAAGTTTTCATCTCTTTCCTAGTGTCACTGTGACGCTAAAAAGATCGTAGGTTACAATTATAGCCAAAGTAAAGAGCATGGTCTTGAAAAAATTTCTTGGGGGGCTGGCCCCCAAAGCACCATTCTCTACTATCATGTTCACTCCATCCGTACAATTGCATTTTATAACTGCATCCAATTATACCCCCTCCCTCCATTTTGGTAGGTAAAATTGTAAGCCCTAAATCCCCTAGAAAATTGTTAGGAACATACCAGTACACTGAAAAATAATACTACAGCCTGGCAGAAATTTGGTGCTCAGTGTAATATAGAGAAATGATTTAGAGTGATTTTTGAAGGCCGTTCTGTTTTGAGCCTCCCTTGTTAAAGATTTAGCACTACACCCTTGATTATATCTATTATGCAAGAGGTAAACCAAAAGCAGAATTACGATTATACTACACAAAAATTGCAAGTATTGATGAAACTTGAGCATTGCATTACTCTTAACTTACTCCCAATGCTGGGCGATTCTAACAGCTTAATTTTCTTACTAGCTTTATTCTTGTAAAAAAGAACGTAGGTGTAAAATGGCAATTTGAGTAGCAATTTTAATAGTAAAAAGTGAAACAGAGCAATGAAAATTATATCTATTGTGCAAAATGTTAACCAGAAAGCAGAAATGCAATTCGAATACACAACAATTCAAGTCATGAAGCATAAGTCTTGTATTATTCTCATATTACTCTTAATTTTCAGCGACTGTGAGCTGTAATTTGCTTACAAATTTTATTCTTATGAAAAAAATATAATTGTCAATATTCATTTGAAGTAGTCATTTTTAGCTCATCAATTTACCAGAAGGTTCATTACCTAAAATTAGGTTACGAGCAAGCCAACGATAAGGGATACGTGTGGGTAGATTGCAAATAATTTGCATACGCTAATTACTCCCCATACCACAATAGTTTTTCATGTACATAGCATCCCTTAATAGTTCCAAGCAGGGCACTACTACTTACTTTGAAATATCTGTAGTCAAATTCAGAGAAGTATCTGACAATCAGTACCTATCAAGAATTGCCAATCATATTACCCTTTGGCACCGAATTTTAGGAGGCATAGTAAGGATGGGGTTATAGGGGGCATAGTATTTTCACTAAAAGAGCATAGATTGAGGGTTATTAATCGTTTGGAGGTCAAGGTTCAAAAGACAGTATAGGGGCCGAAACATGTCAAAATTATTGCAATTAGTTGTTAACATTGTATAATTATATGGTATGAGGTTTCTTTTGATTTCCTTGGTTGTTAGTATTGATTTGAGTTCGCAAAGCCGATGCATTTTGCTTACTTTGTTTTTTTTGAAACTTCATAGTATATTCATATTTCTACATACAAATATAAGCCTCACTATATTCAGGTAGATTCGGGTGGCTTACAAATGGCTACTTGTGGTTTACAAAGCACAAAAAAGGAATAAAAAGAAAAAAGGGGAAGATGATTGTAAAAAAAGCTAGACTGCTAATAAGTCTGGATATTTGACAAATCTTGTCCTCTTCGGCAAAAGATATAATAAATGGACCTGGTGGCGATGGTGGATATCTTTCTTTGATTGTAGGTCAAATGTCGTTCATCTATAGAAAGTTCTTTGAGCATAGCAGTAAAGTCAACAGAATTTATTGTTATTGTAATGATGCTGTAGTGTCTTGGTCAGGTCCTGATATTTCCTGTCTTTACGAGCTGTTACTAGTGAGATTAGCTGCATAACCAATAGTAAGCTGCAGAGTATATAAGCATTTATTATGGACTTTTAACAGTAGGTCTGGCCTTAAATTACCTCTAGTAATTAGCGAGGGGCTCACAAATCTTCAACGAACAACGATGCCCCTTCATGGTCTGGAGGTTCTAGACCAGTGCTTCTCAACCTTTTTGATCTAACCGCCCCCCAATTCAATGAATTTTTTAAAACGCCCTGCCTCCTCTCGAAATATGCTTTCTTTCATCAGTTTCATAAGTAAATATATTATATCATACCTTCTCAAAACGCCCCCTAAATTCTCAAAACGCCCCTTTGGGGGCGATATCGCCCCCGTTGAGAATCACCGGTCTAGACAATAAACTGAAGTACTGAGTTGTGGCGCCAAGTGTAGCGACCTTCATTAAGGGAAGTGCTGCACCCGGCAACAATATGAAGGAGAGATTCCTGCATTAGGCAAAAACTACAGTCAGGGGAGGAAGAAAGGCCCCATTTCTAGAGATTCTTCCTAGTTGGAAGTGTATTATTGATGTATCTGACAGGGAAATTGAATATATTTTTTGGCAAATTTGACTTGGCAGAAGACCAGATGGAGTTAAATTTTGGTAAAGACTGATGTATCAGAAGAAATGCAAGGGCACTGAGAAACTAAGTGAAATTTTAATCTATCTTCCTGATTAGAACGAAAAGCTTTAAGTAGCTGCTTGGTTTCCTTATAATTATCATACTGCAAGCTTGTGGAGATACTGGTGGATTTCGAAAGAATCTGGAAAACTTTGTTAGGTGAAGATTTCAGGACATTCCGAGCGACAGTTTGACACTGCACAGCCGTAGTAGAGGGAGGATATATATTCAGACCAAACTTGGTTTTAGTAAGGAAGACATTACTGAGGGTTCCACACATAGGAATGTCAAGCCATCTACGAATGTAAGACGCGACCATATTGTCTAGGCTATCTGAAACCCATGTTTTTGAAAGATCGGCTACAGTAAAATGCCAGGAAATTTTAGAAAGCAAATGACGACTGTATAATAAGATCTTATACTTTGGATGCAAAGCTAAGATATCAACCTGACTTAAGATTTTATGTAGTTCTGCGGTTAACTTGCTTGGATTGATATTGGATAGATTTTGTTGTTGTTTTCTTTATACCAAATTTAATACATTTGTCTACTCGAATAATCTTGAACGATTTAAAAGAACTTGTATTTTACTTCCTTGTCTACTAGTTACTGCTGCCTCGTCAGCAAACTGAAACCAATAAATTAGTCTGAGAGAAAAGAGAGTGCCATTGATTATGCTTTTATTATAGAAACCACATTGGCGAAATTTATCTGATTTAATGTGTTGAATAAATTTGTTAAAACATAGGTTAAAGAGAAGGGGGCTCAAGCAATCACCCTGAAGAGCGCCGTGACCTACAGTGATGAAATGACTATGAAAATGATTTGTTAGGATTGATGTTTTGAATTCAGTATATTGACTTCGAATAAGGTACTTAATGTGCTCGGGTGTATGATGGTAATTTAGGACTTCTTGGATAAGATTATGAACTTCACCAACAGCATTTTCGAGATCAAGGAGAGTGATTACTAAAGAGGGCTGTTTCAATCTTACCTGATTTATGACTTCCTCCATTTGTGTTGTATGCTCTAAAGTACCTGATAGTTTAGGAAAGAATCCTTTTTGAATAACATGCTCTATAAAGTTGTTTTCGGCAAAGAATTTGAAGATGGAATTTTCAAGGCTTGACGTGAATATTTTCAATGGTACAGATTCAAGAATGATGGGACGGAAATTTGATGGATCGTTTGTGACCTCTTTCATATGCACAAGTACAGTACATGCTCTTTTCCATGCTGATGGAACAGTACCATAAGACCAGACAGTAGAGATCAGTTGAGTTAGATAAGATCGTAAGAAAGGACAACGCTTAAACGAAATTATCGATGGTTGATCCAGAGGGCACGGAGATGCAGAAACTTTCATGCTACGAATAATCCTAGTTATTAGCCGATAGGAACGTGGATCAAGATTAAATTGAACCTGCGGTGTAGCTAGAGAAGGGATCCTAGAAGGAACACTGAAACTTTTATTAGGGGACCAGACTGAGAAATATTTCTTAAAAAAGGACAAACATTCAGCTTTAATAAAAGATGGAAGAACACTGGGCTCATATATAATAATGTCTTTGACGTACCCCTAAAAGTTTTTCTTAATGTAGTTGTCGTGATTATGGCATTTAGCCTCTGGTTTATTGGACAGAAGGCTACGCAACTTACGCGAACAAACTTACTCTCCCCAATATCACCGTCGTTAAGCTTCAACTTTTTAAATTCTCTCTTTAGGTCTTTTACTGTATACGTATCGTATTTGTTCCGTAAACTTATGTCATCACCTTTGTCCACTTCGCCTAAGGTCATGCTGAAATACTCGAAAATGAGGTTGTTCATTCTTTCAATATTTGAAAATATATCCTCTGTTTTAATTGGATAATTTGAAAGAACCGTTTTGAAATGATCGTTGGCAAGAGACCAGTCTGTACTTGATTTTAGCAGTTTACTCCATGGTTTAATAATACAGTTTCTTCACTTTCTAGCAAAATAACAGTTGATTTCTTAAAGTTTCATTCTCTTCAGCTATTTCTTTATCCTTGGAACTCTCCAAAATATCCTCTCGTACCATATTGCTTAAATTACCGTCAAGACCTTTGAACACTGTGCAGCCACACTGATGACTTTAACTCCTTGCAGTTTTTCCCACTGCAACGTGTAATTTCAACGCAGTTTTTGACAATCGTTTGTTTCTCGACAGACAAGTAGTCACTTGTCTGAAGACTGCCCGGGTCACTATTGTTTAAGTGAATTTTGCAGCGCGATGAATGGCGACCTAATGATACGAAGTCTTTCCCACAAAACGAACAGATAGCAAAAACTATCAAAATAACTTGCAAACCAATACTGACAATGTTTCAAAGAAGTCGTAGATTTTCCTTGCACACATTTAACGTTGATATATTTGTAACCACATAAGTAAATATAGTAATATAACAAAATAACGAAGACATGTACAGAAAGACATCCAAACGCTACTGCTCGATGTCAATTTGAATAAATAGTAATAATAATAATAATAGATAAATTTATACAGCTTAAAACTTTTCAGTTCTTATAGGCACTATTATCAATAAGGGATCTGCTTCAAACTAAAAACTGATACATCATTATAAATAGCAAAAAAGGCTGGTTCATCTACAAACTGAAAAATACAAAAACAAAGATCATTTTAAAAGTCACCCAAATACAAAGTCTAGTTGTTCAAGAAATGTTCATTTAACTTATGTTTGAAAATAGTTACGGAGTTCAAGTTTCGTAAGTCAGCTGGGAGTCCGTTGAAACAAGCATATCTTGAAACAAGCCCTAGGGAGATCTATATCCTCATGTTCTCTAGAAGAATTCGAAAATATCTCTTATTTCCAAACGTGTTTTTGCATGCTCCTGAAAAGTGTCAAGCTCTTCCTCAGGTACTCAAATCGTTATCATTATTGTTATCCTCACAATATTTAGGGTTGGTTATAACTATAGCTGCTAGAAAATTAGCTAAGACCAACTATTAAAGCAAAGAAAGTAACAACAAATATTAGAATATAATGTAAATGAAAGGAAAGATACTTCTTTGCAAATTAAACAATGACATGCTTGGCCATCCCACTTTACAATCCATTTGATGAATTTTGTCAAGGATGAAATAGAGAGAGCTGAGCTCTCTATATTTAATCCTTTAGAGTATTCCATAGGAGTCTACCTCAAAATGGGAGAGAGAGTTTAATCCATATCTATTTGTTTGTACTTGTGAAATCTTGCATAGTACTTTGGCATGGAGATTGCAAGGCATATCCTTTTCTACAAAAGTCCCCAAATACATGGAGTATTTATTTGGTTAGCTGACTTGTAAATTTCAGTCATTGGATTTACAAAAGTAGTCTATAGCCCCTGTGGCTCTAAGAAATGTATTTATACTCGATGCCTATTTCTCATGTCCAATCTAATTTTAGGGAATAATGAAGATTTCATGCAAAGAGTACGAAGAGAAGCGTATTCAATAAACAGAGATGATTTAAGCAACATCCTTCACAAGACACTTGATCAAGTTCTCATGAATCACATGAAGCAAAAGATTCCAAATGCTTGCATCAGTAACAGAACTGTTGTCTGCAAACAAGGGCGTCGTGGACCTAGAGGAAAACCTGGTCCGAAAGGGCCTAAAGGGTCTCGTGGTCCACGCGGTTCAACAGGTCCCCCTGGAGCCAAAGGAGCAAGGGGGGACATAGGATTGTCTGGACCACCAGGACCACCAGGACCACCAGGACTACCAGGCCGATCTTTGTTAAAGCCAGTGATTGTGCTGGCACCAGAAAATAAAACTATTGTTAAAGGCTTTCCTGTAAAGTTCTTATGTGAATCCAAAGGTTTTCCAAAACCATCAATGACATGGGCAGTTAGTGGCAGAAAAGTATCCACTGAGAATAGCAGGTTTAATATAATTGAAGTTGAAAATTCATCTTACTTGGAGATTAAGAGTGTGAGACGGCAAGACAGTGGAAAAGTTCAATGCAAAGCTGTCAGCATCATGGGAGAGGATACACAAGAGTCTGTGCTTACAGTTCATGGTATGTATGACCCTATAAATATCCTTTCTTCGACGTTTAAGTCAAATCCGATGACTTTATCTGTGGGCTCGGAATTCTTGCACACGTGACTAAATATCACAAAGTTCTTATCACAATTGGTCCAAATCCTTGCTGGCAAAGTGGAACCACTGAAATAAACGTATTTGCAAAGCACTTTCCAACCCATACTCTATCCATATTTCATTCTTTTTTATTTCTAGTTGGCTTAAAGTCATTGTCTTGCACTCAATGACCAAACCTGAAAAAAAATGAAAAAATCACCTTCTTTTCCAACCGCATATTTCCCATTGGATGTTCCTCATTCATCATGCAAGCAGGGATGTGCTTATGAGGGGCATGGCGGTGTCACCCCCCCAAATTTTCAAAAATGTGAGAACGTAGGTGAGAAGTCGACCATGCTGGAAGAGAATTGAGTCACTGTATTTTCAGTGATCTTTCTTTTCTTAGTAACGCTAGTTGGTCAGATGGTCAAAATGCCCCCCTCCACCAGTGAAAAGTGTCTCGGCACATCTCTGCATGCAAGCATGCGTGCTACGCATAAATGCAAGTAGTTCTTGTTTGCGTAACTTGAACGGAGTCAGATTCTTCCAGGGTTCCACCTAGATTCAATCTGATTTGTACAGAAGGAATACTATGATTATTTAGCATACACAATAGCCCATTCATGTATCGCCAAGAGATTTGAATGGTATCATCGTGAATTTAAACCTTTGGCAAAAGTTTTGGAGCAAAATTAAAGATTTCCGATAATTTTACATAAATTTATCAACAACGCTCAATCAGCATCGTAAGCTCATGGACGCCAAGACAGGAGGGCAGAAGATTAGAGAAGGCATTTGCGCTAGTTCTGACGTCATACTATGATGTCAGAATTTTAAGTTGATACGAGTAAATTTCAACATGCTTTCTTTGTCACTATTAAAAATCTTTCAATTTTTATTTCTTCTACAATAGCGCATTCCTTCGTACTGGTATCTAAGGCTTCTTCAGCTTTTTTTGTCTTTACTGTTGTAAACCGCAGCCTCAGAATAAATTTCATTAGCAAGATAACGATAAAAGAGAGAGACATTCTAGCACGACTTCATCTTGATATGCAGGGAATTTCCCACTGCAATCTGAAGATTAGGGTTACCCACATTTTTAATGGCTAGAGTGAAGGAATAGAGGTAGAGGATCAGAAATTTGAGACTGAACACCTCTAAAAATAGACGAGTGTCACTTGACAATGACGTAAGCAAACAACAATATGCTACAGCCAGAAGAAAATTAGTCTCTTCAATTTTGATATCTGAATACAGTTTTGAAGTGCTCGTTAATGCCAGTTTTATAAATTGTGTCGAACTTCTAAAAGAACCATATTCCTATGTACGGTTAAGAAGATACAAGCCATTAAAGTTTCAAGGATCCAGGGTGTAATGTGTCCAGTTTTATTGGTATTTGAGTTGTCTCCCCTCGCATGCATCAATGAGAATATAACTTGACCCACAAATATGAACGCTACTTTTATTACAGCTATGATGCAGCATGTTCCAGACACAAAATAGTGGGATTTGAGTGAATTATGGGGCTTACTTATTGTAGTTGTGACCCCCTGATTGTCCTTAACTAGCAGTTCTGGGCCCATTTGAAGCCGACTTTCTTCAAAAATCATACTTTAAACACACACATCTGATGCTCTGCGTAGTTTAAAGGCCATTTGCACCTTTTATCTAAGTCCTGAGAATAGCATCAGGTGCAGAACAGGTCTGTAAAATATATATTAATGAAACATATCTAAAAAGTAGAAAGGTCTGAGGTAACCACTCTCCACAAGAGCCTTCTTTTGATACAAAATGAAATAAAATAGCAAATAAATAAATACATTGTATTTACAGTTTTAAGTAAATAAATTTTATTTATAGTTGGATGTGCAGAACAGTTTGTACTAAATAGCATATACTAATCGAAACCGCCTAGCATAGAGTAGTTACAGGAAATTATTTGCAAATGTTCTAGAAGCTTCTCGCTCACTCTTGTCGCTTGAATCACCAATTAGCACACAGTCACCTATAGCACCATCAGATACTTTGCAGCCTTTCCTTTTAACTGTCGTGTAGTATGCTCTCCATTAATATTTCTCCATTAATACTTTTAATCTAATATTCTTCTGCAGCAGATTTTATTTGTCCACCTTCTGGAGACAGATCTAAGTCCATTCCTCTTCTTCTTCTTCATCCTTGAGCCAGTTTTCTAGTCTCCATTCTTGGAAACTGCTGCTTTGAGTCACTACTTTCATCATTAGTCGTTCCTCCATCTCTTGCTTTTAAACTCTCCCTATGAGAATAATATACTCATTGTTGAAGTAGATTGCCAGCAAACCAAACTGGCATCACATCTCTCTCTCATGTTTGGTCCATCCAGACTCCTCCAAGTGAAACTGATAGATTTTTTATTGACCATAACAATAACTTTCAAAAATTTAGCAAGCAGCTCTTTGATAGCTTGCAGAGCAGAGTCTGGATCGGGAGACAAAATCATTGAGGAATTATTTGTAAAGTTGTCTAAAGTTGAATTCTTTGCTCAAAGTCTAAGTTCTCTTTCTAAACCTTCATCAGTTAACTATTGGACTTGTCTCAGTGACTTTACAAACCTCAGGTTTGCTTTCTCCGAAAAGATTTTCTTTAATATGTGAATTTTGTCAGCTTGATATGAGTATGGTGTCGTCTCATAGCCATTAACTGTACAAAAGGGAGGATATGCAAATGAAAAATCTTTTCTCAAGAATTCACAAGCGCCATCAAAGTCTGCATATTTTTCAGTATCATACTTAAAGTGCCATTGATATCTTGTTCCCTATGTCTATGTTCATGTTTCCAATAATTTATAGGTTGAAGTAAAAGGGGAAGCACATCTTTCCCATATATCTAGGTAATTAAAGACTTCATCGAGTTTTGCGAGCTAGCAACTTTGTAGGGCTTTCTCTCAACTATGCTGCAGGTGAATAGCAATATTTCCCCTCCCGTTGACCATATCGTGTAAGACAAATATTACAAACTCTAATGGTAAAGGTGACGACCTTTTTCGAAGCTATAGAATTCGGCAAGTATTTCAGTTTCTTATGAGAGAGGGAGTCTGCACCATCATTATTGGAACAGAATCACAATGGTCCTAAGTATGTCTGGGCCCTCCAATTGGCTTAGAATGCATTGCCTCATATGGTCTCAAGGAAATGAATTTGGTTTAAGTATAAGAACCTTTTTTAAAAGCCAGTTCAAAATTTTTAGTATTCATAAGCTTTGCAGCTATCCATCGATTGTTATTTGAGTTTTGCTGACAACTTGATTTTCTTTGTTTCTAACTCGGTTAGTGATTCTTTCTATCGAACAGATTGACCTTTTTACACACATTTTGAACGTACTGAGTTTGATGATTTAGTTATGGGCTGTATTTCGTATCACTTTAGTTATCATGTTGCGTTTTTCAGTCCTGCATGCCTGTGGAGTGCCTGTTTGCCTAGTAAACACCCTTTCCGGGCAATGTGTTGTCTTGTCAACGTGTATTGTGATCTTGGTCGTGTCATGTATTGTAGAGTGCAGTTGATGTCATATGTAGTGAGTGTTTGATTCATATTAGTCAGTCTTCGATTGCATTATAACAGAAAACATCAAGGCGTTGTCTATTGTTAATTCTTCGTTAGGCCTAAGCATAAAGTAATATTACACATATGGTAACTGCTTACCATCATGAAATGAACCTAATCGCTACAAGTCGATTGAAGTGTCTTAGACATTACATACAGTCAACTGAAGTGTTTTAGTGGTGCTCGTCAGCCCATAGGATAATTTCCGCTGGATTCGTTGACAATAGCGAACGGCAAACACATCAAGCAGGCCTGCCTGGGTTTTTGCTTCTTTAAAGTGATTATAAAGGCAGGTTTTGCCCCTCCATGGCATTTTATCGAGTTACGTGCTTGCAATAAAGTGTATAACAGTGTTTGACTAAAGCTAGAAAAGACCTAGCGACAGTATAGACACAACGTGACGCACTGTATTCTCGAACTATTTGAGTTTTATCTTCTTTTGCGTCAATTGTTCCATAATATTTGTAATTTATGGTCACCCTTTACATACAAGGCTTGGTGAGATAAGGGTGAAATAAGGCTCAAGAGCGAAACCCCTTGAAAGGTTAGTAAGAATTGCGTTCTTTAAATCTCATGAAAACACCTTTTTTACTTAACAACAACAGCCTTTCTAGATAAATAGCAACACATCTAAACCTTGAATTGAGAAGCTTCAATTTCTACAAAAAGAGTGTAAAGAAGAGAAAGCTGAAAAATGTTAGAACTTGAAAAATATTAGATATTAGATATTAGATATTAGATATTAGATATTAGATATTAGATATTAGATATTAGATATTAGATATTAGATATTAGAATATTAGTAGTAGAACTTGAAAACCGTCTGCTAAGAAAATCATCTCGATATTTAAAGCGTGAAATAGCCAAGGAAGTTTTAATAAATAGCTTAAGAGTGAGTTGGAAGAGACTAAGTACAGACCTAAGCACAAAAGTAAACTACTTCAGTTGCCTTTCTGTATGGCTTCTAATTGCTTCGGGATAATGGCGTTGAATAGGGACACTGGGAGATATGTGATACTTTAGCATATTCTTATCAAACTCCCGAAATACTGATTTCAGATTGATAGTTAATGAGTTGCAACAACAGTCTTCTTGCCTCTCTTCTACACACATTATGTACTCCAGTCATCGGCATTCATTGCTACTGGTAAACTACGTAGTCCACGCTGTTGTTACTTCCATAGACAATACACAACCTACGAGTCAATGCTATACAAAACTATATATCTTGTATGCTAATAACTTTTTCCCTCTGAATAAGTGGGGAGCTATGATCCCAAGTCCCCTGTTGTGTAGCCTCTGACTGAGGACTGTTGGCTTCTCTGTTTCCACTAAGTAGGTACTATTGAACGATGATAATGGACCTATGTGATATATGTTTATGTTTGCCATTCGCTAGCGTCAACGAATCCGGCGTAAATTATCGTATGGGCTGACGAGCACCTCTACAACTCTTCAATTGACTGTATGTAAAGTCTAAGGCACTTTAATCCACTGTTTGTAAAAAGTTCAATCTATATGATGGACAGAGTCGCTAACTTTCTATCTCAACAGTACCACCAACAGCATCAGTGTCACCATCAAGCCTCGTTTTGAAACAAATACACAGCTATACACACAGGCTTGCAGCACTACTGGCTTCCCTAGGCCACGAGTTGTTTGGAAAAAAAATGAAGGCTCTTCATACCGGACTCACTCTGTTGGCAATCTTCTTAAGATTCGATATGCAAAAAAGAGCGACAGCGGAATATATACATGTTTTGCTTCTAATGTTGCTGGCAAAGTGAATGCATCTATCTTTGTTTTGGTGAAAGGTGTGTATCTAACCATCTTGCCTACGTGTTAGTCTTAGATTCCTCCATTCTTGAATAGTTAATAGTCAGTAGGGTAGCCAGAGTCGCATCTTTGAGGGGTAAGACAGGGTGAGCGTGGGAGTAAAAGTGATTGGTGGCTGAGATGGTGAATAAAGCATGAGCACTAAAGGACAAAGGACTAATCAAAAAGCATTATAAGATATTTCCTTACAGGGACGTTTAGCCTATGGACTGTAGAGCCAGCTAAACTAGAAAGGGCCCCTAAAAGCCATTGCTGAAGTATTAGTGGTTATGAAATGCAAGATGAGAGTCATGGGTGTCACTAGGTATGCTAAAGCGACACTATTGCTGAAGTACTAAGTAGCAAGACAGTAGATAAGGTGTGTAAACGTTTATATTGCCTCGTGCCCAATTACGCCACCATTTGGAAACAAAATTATTTTATAGAAGATATATTGCAAACAAAAAGTTGATGTAATTTGGTGGTGGGAAATCATCTGTCTCTGGAGACCAGATATTGATTTAGCCCCCGTTTGAACTGACCCAGATATTTGCAAATACGCGAAAAAGTTATCTTTTGGGTCGCGTATTAGTGGAAACACCAAGCACAGTCAATCTTTGGATATCTTTTTTCGCCTGTCTCCATTGATCCAGTTTTGCAGAATATCACCGGATATTTCACATTGAAGTAAAGCATGTTACGTCAATCAAATATGAACGAGAGCGTTCCCGCGAGTTATACACATGAGCTCATGACGAAGTTGGCCAGTGCTACGCCCAAAAATGAGATATCTTTGCTGTAAATGTTTAACTTGGCAAATTTTAAGAGGAAAAGCGAAAAATGGCGATGAACCTTCTTTTGTTTTGACTGATGACGACGTCGAGCTGCTGCTCAGCAGTGCAATCGAGTGCAATGCACAAAATCGATGTTAAATGGCAGTGACTGGGTACATAGTCCAATGAAGTACACATATATTGATGCCTGATTGACTGGAGCGTTGGTCAAGTGCAAATCAAACGACAAAGAATCTTTCGGAGATTACTTCTCTACGCCTCGTCAATACACTTCAAGTATTTAGGCGCCCAACCAGTTAAAAGTCGTTGTTGGTGTTGCAGCGTATTCCAAAATATCCAGGCAAGTTTTTTTCCACTAATACGCTGGTATTCGAATTTCTCCTGAGCCAGAAAAATACGCTCTACACAGCGTATTCCAAAATTTCGGTATTTCATCTTATCAGTTGAAAAGCACGGCCGAATTCTACAAGTTTTTCTCCGTATTCGCAAATGTCTGGGTCATTGGAAACGGGGTCTTATAAGTAAAAGACATGGTTAAGAATCTGTTTCCTATCGTGGTGCTTTCTTATTGAAGAGGAGCTACCAATCTTTGGCTTTTACGTTGAACTCTTGCTCTTAGATTCCATTTATGTATTTTACTTGAATATAGCACATACTTGCGTCAACTTTTTAGTATTGCATAGTTTCCATCACATTACCCTGAAAACCATGATGTATAAATCAACGACGCTATCTTGAAAAAAAAACTTGAAATGAAATAGAAATGCATGTTTTTCAGGTTTGTTAAAAGATCATGTCAGACAGCAGCATGGCCAGGGCCACAAAAGTGGGGCATAGAGGATCATTTTTTCGCCACGGCCTTTATAAAAATAAATCCGTTACAATTTGGCCACGCCCTCTTACAAAAGTGTGAATTTTGGTTGAGGAAGGTCAGACCAGACTCCTGCCTTCAAGAAAGCGCTCAGAGCAGAAGCCCCTTTTGTATTTTAAAGGAGACATAGAACGTGCTAATATTGCTGTTGATCAATCATTAGTCCGGGTCCTATTGTAAACCCGCTCTCGCTTCATGTTAATTGTATTCTTAATAGCTAAACCAGGATAAACTTATGCGCCTTTTTAAAAATTGATGTCTACAGTGTATTTGAGTTGCCGTTTTAATGACGTCATGTTGACGTAATAGCGCATTATCTCCTGCAAATACATCCTCACTTCCCAATGAATTTTGTTTCTAGTAGCCATTCTAGGGTGAAAATATCCCCTGAAGTAAAGCTTTATGTCTCAGGCTCATCACATATCTCTTTCTTGCTTTTCATTAAGGATTTGATGGTGCCATGATGACATCATAGAACAGCAATTCTTGTAAACCCGTTGATGGAAAGTACTGTATTTTTCCTTCTATAAGCCTAATGCTAATCTGTGTTCGTAAGACATTTTTTTTGGGCCAACCTAAGGGGGGGCTTATGCGCAGGAGGAAAGGGAGTTGTGCTAATATATGGTTAGAAAAAGGTCAGTAAGAAAAAGATCCAAAATTGTTAATTCACTGGCTTAAAGACAACAATGGCAAAATTAACTTAGACAAGGATCTAAATGATGACTACTTAGGATTAGTTCTTTCAAGAGATTGCTCATGCATCATCTTCGTCACTAGCTCCACTGTCAATGCCATTACTTTTATTGCCACTATTTTTAGTCTCAAAGTCCAAGAGGAGGCATTGAGATACCTTATATATGTAAGTTCTAAGTGCAAAACTGCCCAAAAAGAAAGTTAGATACTAGGTACCTGGGGTAAGGGATGCGTTAGGAAAGAAGTGATCTACTGGTAGACTGATAAGCATGGGGGTGCTTTTTGGTGGAGAAATATGGTATTTTCTGTATCAGTGCACGGAGCTCAATAGCTCTAAGCAACTGAATTTCACTACTTTTATGACCCTGTTATTCAAGTAAGTTCGAGCAAAGACTCTTTTACATGCTGTTGCTGTAGGCGATTGGTAGAGAGATTCCTTGACAATGCAATGCATTGTTTGCCAAATTGATGTTAGATGTGAGAAATTGGTGCAAAAGTCAAGGAAAGATTCACTCATTGCTTTACTAGAGCCCTGTTTGCCAACCTTTTTCTTGCTGTTTCCCCTTTGCCCCAATAAAATGAAAGCAATTTTCCCTTCATCAAATTAAACTGATCCTGAATGTGTGTAAAGGGCAGTAGGCAGCTTAGCCGGATTTGGGAGCAAATACGTAGTCCCCAATTAAGAGACAAAAAGCTCTTGCATGTCCTCTAAAACATCGGAAAATGCCCTTTTGCAGAAAAGAATATACTTGTTTTCGTCATTGATCTTCATGCCAAGAAGGAGAAGCAGAACTTTCAACATGGTCCATCAACTTTTGATGATGTAGAACAAAATGAGAAACAGTTACGCTGACTTCTCCCTTTGCTGTTGGATGCATGCAAGCCTAAGCTAGAAGACAAGCCATCTCAGGCCAGTACACTAAGGAAAAGATGTGCCTTGTCTTCCAACAGGGTCATAATCTATGCGTCATGGTACCAGTGGATATAAAAATAAAAAATTGAAGCGTAAGTGTCTTACTCTTGGACTAAGTTACAAGCTGAAATTCCTACAGCAACACGTGCCAGAACTGAAAAAGTTCACCATCGCTGAATAAAATCAGGAATTGATTGCACAATACAGTTTAGAGCACTACTATATGCATCCTTGGGGAATTATTGAAGGCGGGGGCAATAGCCACTGCCTCCTGTTTCTACAGTTGTGCATGCAAGGATTAGATGGTATCATTAGATGTCAATTTATTAGCAAAAATAGTAATATATTCTTCACTTTTTGTGATTGCTGATGGTAGATTCCAATTCCCCTTTAGAAAATTTAAATCGCCCCCTAGAAGAAATTCAACCCATGCACAGTATGTTACAGCATTTAAAAGAGTAGAAAGAGAATGAGCTGTTTCATTAGAAAGAAGAAAAAAAAGTATCATCGCTCTTGCTATAAAGAGGTAAGAAACAAGGATCATCTTATGAGAGCTAAGCCTACACATGATTTGCAGTTTGGCCAATTGTAAAGACTTGACAAATTTAATGCAGAGCTAGAAGAGAGAAGAACGAGATCAGGTGTAATGCTGTGTGTACCCACCTGAGGGCCATTGGGAAATTCATTGCTGATGACAGCATAGAAGGCATGTGGATAAGAGCAAATGTTCCCTCATGTTCTCTCTAGTCCTGCGGAAGCATTTATAGTTTTGTGCAGAGTTACCACCGCACTAAAAGCGGGGTTAACATCTGAGTTAAGTGAAGCGGTTGCAGAAATTACATAACATTTACACAACGGAGACTATGGTGCACTGTAAGAGGTTTTTGAGAATATAGCAAAGAAAAACAAGATGCTCCAGTTCTTCTTAATCTATGTGAGAATGCTGGAACTCCTGCTACCCTTCCTTTATTCCAAAAGGAGTAGAAACTGGATACTTTATTTGAAAAGTGGCGAAAACCTGTCTAAATATCTTTACTCAATGGATAGGACAAAGCATCCCCGATTGTATGGCAGCCCATCTTGCTAATATGCTTTCTTTAGAGAAGCATATTTTGAAGTATTCATGGGTGACAATTTCTGTTTTTAGTCGGGTGGACACTCTTAATATTCATCGATTTTGGTCTCCCTCCCCCTTGCACTCTTTTGAAAACTTTGAAGGTACCTAAATACCTGAGTCTTTTCTTCATCTTGCTATTTGCAAAGTTCGCAAAAACTCAGTGCATACTTCAAAATTCTAAACTAAGACAGGGTTGTTTAATGATCCATGGAAAGATGAAATAATTCAGATACTCTTGAAACAGTAAGTTCACAACTCAAGGAGAGCGTGCCTTGAAATTTGTCTTGCAATTTGATTTTGGATATTTAGGACTTAAAATAGCTTTCTCTATCTAAGATGTTTCACACATGATCAGCGTTTGAAAATTTATATGGGCGTACTTACGTCCTTTTCATGCTCTCTACCTCTTGATTTTTATTTTTTTATGCTTATTCTCTTGCTCAGATATTAACATTTTTCGTTGATCATAATTCCAATTTATTATATTTCTTTGCTATCTATGTCATTGTGACGTCACACTAGCTACAGAGCATAAATTTCAAAACTTTTATCTTGATTTGCAGATAATGTTTTTCCACCATCTTTTCAACTTAGATAGTCATTTTTCTTCAAAAAGTTGCTTTACCTTCAAATTTTTGGAGAACTGCAATGATTGACGACGCATTTAAAGTCTACGACTTCATGCTGATGCCGTTAACAATTTACTCTGGAGACGTTGATTACTGTGAAATGGAAGAATTAACCGAAAGCGACAACAGGTTTTGTATTTTCGACAATTGGACCAGGACTACATCTTGAAGAACATCTCTGAAGAGTTGCTACTAGCCTCCCTTCCCCACTTATTTTATCATCTATTTTAGAGAAAACCTGAACACCATCTTGAGAAAAGTACGAGGGGCCATTGTCTCCCATACACCCCACGTGGCCACGCCACTGATGTCAGAGTTTTCATAAATGTCCTCATGAAGTTATAAAACTTCTCTAATTTCATTATTCTTTCTAAAGACGATTCTTTTCTTTTTAGGATATAAGTCTTGCAAAGAATTATACCAGGAAGGCTCTCGCTCTAGCAGAGTCTATACACTCTACGATACCAATTTGATGCCTTACGATGTAAGTAGAATACGAGAATTTTACTTCCATCAACTTAGACCAAATCCCAAATGATCTGCAAAGATAACTTGACACTAGATATCATTGAAAGAATTAGCAATGACGAAGCAACAAAATTTGTCTAAGGTTGATTTGAATGCAATTTATCATAGGTCTATTGTGATATGAGTGATGGAGGCTGGACTTTGATTGCACGATTTTCTAATGCTGATTCTAAAGGATGGGGAAAGAATAGTGGAGAATATTGGTATGATACGTTGGAATTGGGAAGTACTACGTCACCAACAGCTAACTCTGATATGATAAGCAAAGCATTCTATAATGTAAAAGGACATGACATCAAATTAACGAGAAGTGACCAATCAAGCCACCCATATCTTCTAAATGCCAGAAACTGCTTTTCGCAAGAAACTTTCAGAAGTAAGATTACGTCATTTGGCGATTTCAGGTAAAGCAATAACATTAGATACGAATTTAAACAAATAGTGTTGTGAATATTAATCTAGTGAAATCAAAAAACTACATTTTCATTATGGAACTCATTGAACACTTAAGGCAAAAGTATGTGGAATAGCCACAATATCTTCCAACTCACTCAAGGAGTTGGAAGATACTACCATTTCAAGTGAAGTCAGTAAATTTACGTTTTAGAACTTTACGATAACACTTTGAATATCTCAATGACAATTCAGATGCTTTTTCAGACAAGCACTAAAAAATATACACGCGAAGATGCATATGATATTGGAAGACTTTAGATAACAATTTGGCGATAATTTTTGTACCTCATCATAATTGACAATTCTTTTATTAGTAAGCCTTGTACTTATGCTTGCTCGCTATACACCCAACAGCGTTTCAGGGTTTGGTGGAAGCACTGGTCTCCCAGCAAGGAAAGGAACTTAGCACCATACCTTAAATGCTAAGGGCCCAATATAAGTGTCCTCTCAAACAACACTTTACCAATACCAATGGTTTTCAACCAAGTGTCCCACGGAATCCTAGGGTTCCATCTGTCCAGCCCAGGTGGTCCATCACCAGTTAAACAGAAGCCATAATTGACAGTAATTACTAATTATCCTAAGCCGAAAAGTAAACAGGGATTCCTCAAGTCACTGAAATGTATCCTTAGGGTTCCCCTACAGAAAAGACGCTGAAAATCACTTGACTATGCTATCAAATTTTATTTTCAGGAATAATCAGCCATGGCTTTCTTCAAATAATGGTTGCAGGTACAGCTGCAGTGTACAAAGTTGGGGCAGCGTTTCAGGTGTAGCTGGGTTTGCCCAATCTAGCTGCAGTAGTGATTTAAAGTCAGGTAATCATTTGAGCTTTTGGTGTCATTAAGACACAGGAGATGGAGCCGTCCTCATGATTGGTGGTGGAGGTCGTTACTGTGGAAGAGCAGATCATGGCATTGCAATCACTGAAGCAGATAGCCCCAAGTTTCATCACGGTAACAGGGATCAGTTCTTAGACTTTGGAGATGAATCTCAAAGAACCCCAGTCACATCATATGCCTTAAATCTTTGGATTCGCTAGGATGCAAAAAATTTTTGTGTTTACATTCTAAGACACAAGTGAATATGCTCTTAATGTTGGAAACCGCAAGAGGCATATAACGATAGATTCAGTTAAGTATGTTTCCTATGGGAGTAGCAAAGTAAATAAGATGTCAATTCAACTATGTTCCTTTCTTGTCGATATTCTGATATTGAAATGCACAAATATGCTTCAGTGTTACTCCATGTCGTATGTGCATTCATGCAACTTTGTAATTCTTAAATTCTGCCTTATCTTAAAGTTAAAATGAATAAAGTAGAATATGATAGAAATTTTCACAACCCTAAATTATTATGCATATCATCTGTAATTGCAACTACAAATTACATAATAATAAAATGGAGAACTACTTATTTTGCATACTCAAGGTAGCATTGCATTTTCCTTATAAAATTATCTTATTTCCTTCTTGTTTCTTTTGAAAATTTTTTCACATCCTCCCTGACATTGTATAGTGTACCAAAATAAAGCAATGGTGTAGGTTTTTCCTTTGTACCAGTAAATATAAATGGTTCCAATAATTGTTTCAATTGAGCTGAATGTGTGCTTTACAAAATTGTGTATCTAATATATTAGTAGAAAAAAATCATATTGCAAGAAAGTTAATAAACTAATGTCAAACAAACGCTACTAAATGTCGAAAAACCTGAAGCGAAATAAATTGTAAGCTGAAATTCGCAGGATTTTAAATTGCTATGCTACTTTCGAGGTAGGAGTGCGCTCTATAATGTTCTCTGATCTAATTCTCTCGAAAACAACAATTTAACCAAAAGGGCATATTAGCCCCTCGCCCTATTTCACTAGGTAGGATGGACGCTGTCCCCGTTGCACTCTTCCCAGCTCCCCTGAAAGGCATTTAAGTAATTCCATTCAAATCTTTAAAAATTAGCCATTAATGAAGGCAGACAGCCCTGCTCTTTGTGAAAGAATTGCAATCTTCTGTGATCTATTCCAACATATGAAATCGAACCCCTGATACAGCAGAAGTTAATTCCTTGACAAATCCATGATAATGCAGAGCCCAAAACTCAAATATTCTCCTTTTCTATATCTATTTCAAATAGACCCACCCACAACATCTCGTAGAAATGCAGTAAAGAAGACATTTGAAGAAGAGTGGCAGCGAATATGACATCTAGGTGACTTATTAAGTAGCCGATAAGTTAGAAAATCAAAGCATCTTAGTCGAAAGAGCATATATGAAAGTGTTTGGAGTGTGCAAATGACAAAAGAATTGAAAGTGCTGTCGAATGGAGTTATGGGAAAGAAATCTCGTTCTCAAGCTGATGCAGTACTCCCTCGATTAACTATTTCTCAATGAAACATCTATTGATTATCCGGTTGTGATAATTATCATACATTGAAGCCAAATCTATTAAAAGCTGCCAGTTTTACTTTGAAGATTGCTTACTGCTACGCTAGTGTATGCATCAAAACCAATGTCACTCTTTGAGTCGGGGTCGGATTACTCACTGTTACACGAAAGCAAATAGATACTGCGTCTTTGTTTGTAAAATGTTCACAGTTTTTTTCTGAGCACAGTGATAAGAATTTCACCTGGGTATGGCAGTGACATTTTCTAATTATCTTCGCTTTTTTCATGTTCACTGATGTTCAAGGCGTAAGTTTCCTTAAACTAAGCTTTTTGCATTATCTGAGCTCCTTTTACAAAATCATGTGAAAAACTGCTTGGACAAAAGGGTATAGGTTTCAGTTACCTGCAACGCCCACTATATTTTGATAGGCCGCAAGAATACTTTTCCGCAAATTTCCTCTCATTTGCGATCCATAAGGATATATTTGACCAACAATGAAAAAGTACACATGGCTATGGCTCAATAAACTCTTTGCAATATTATTGCATGACTTATTCTTACGTTTTATTCAAGTTTCGAAGCAGTAATTTCGATTTTAAAACAACAACTGTTGAGAAATCTTCTTTGCTTCAGAATGACGCTCGTTGCGTAGCGTGTGCTGTAGTATTTACAACATTTTATTCGTCTCGTATGAGATATGACAAACGTACACATCAAAGTTAACAGAGCAGTTTTCGCGCGACTTTTTGATATGAGAACTTTCATCTTTGCACTAGAAAAGGAACCAGTATTTTCAATTTGAAGTTTCAAGAAATGTTTTCGTCCCGCATCAGATTGGAAAATAAACGTCCCTCGCAGAGGCACAATACGTTTATAGCTCGTTAGCTTTTAACAACATTTCTTTCTGTTTTTTCTGGATTAAAAATTTTCCAGGCTGTTCAGCCTAGACAAGTTTGATCATGACATTGAACGATGCGTTTTTCTATCGCATTTATACTGACTTTTATTGAAACCACTAATCACTGAATGTATAAGATCATAGGAGAGAAAAGCAATGACCATGAGGCCCCCATTTCTGATACACATAGTCAATTTTTCTGGCAAAACACAAACAAGTACAAAGTATATGACTTTCTAGCTATTCTTTGCAGGTATTCAACCTGCACGAAAGCCTTGATAATAAATACCCAACATCTTCTGTTCTTTTTGGTAGTTTTCACAGAATAAGAGGAATTGTAATAGACAACAGTCATCAATCATATTTCCTTTATTAAGCATATAAATTAAAGAGGTTACCCTAAGCTTAAACACCATTATAATGATCTTTTATTCAAGATTTACAAGAGTATTCCCTGCAGTTTGGTTGAAATTTATTAGCTACCTCTAGAACACTGTGATGAAAAATTTTTGAAATACCCGTCGGACTTTAGTGGAATACTAGGCCGCCATTTCCACATTTTAGGAAAGCTGCACGTCGCATGAAACCCCCAGGTTCCAAGATTATGATATGAATGCTTTCGATCATCTTTACATACCTATCTCGTAAGAACGCGTTCGCATGCACATAATGAATTTTTACGTGTCTTCTGTTTATCGCCCGCGGATTAAAATTTGGCCCAAATGAAAAGAAATGTTACCCATACATTATCTACAATCTTCTTTTCATAGGAGTGTCAATCAATTTTTCACTAATTCTCAAAAATTCCTTTGGCAGTAGCAGAACAATAAAGGCTGTACGCATATACTGGATCTAACATAGTACTACTCCAAAAAGTTGAGCCCAACATGGTGATTTCATTCATCAAGGAATTCACAATTAATCCCAATACTTTAACATTAGCAGCAAGAATGGATATACTGGATTTTAATTGTATCGTACACCATCTGAACAATTGCTTTGGCCTGCTTCAGGGCATTCTTATGAAAAATTTTCGAATTGCACTTGACATCCAAAGGTGCTGAGTTGAAATTTAACCCTGGCTGCAGATGGAACTCAACTGCGATTTTTTAATGATATAAGGACAGATAGATGAAGTTTTACTATTTCATATAAATCCATTTTTAGTTGTGTTTCTCTTGTCATCCCCTACCAAAATTTACCGTTTTTACTGCTATTTACTCTCTTTCATGCTTCTATCTCAACTGAATACAGGCACCATTGCAGGTGGACTTATGGTATCTTTGTAACTTTATCAAATCCTCGTCAAGCAGAAGGGATACAATGATGCCAGTGAGATGTTAAGACGCTTTTTGGGTCCTCCAGTGCTACACAAACCAATATCGCAATAATAGGTAATGTACAGCTGCTAACTCATCAACCACTGTACATTTTTAGGAGAAAGTCTTTCATTGTTGTAATAAAACGTGCAAAACTTGAGCCGATACTATACACAGCTAACCTTGCAAGAAAGGTATTTTATAGAAAAATGAAATTAACATTTGATTTTTCTATACTTGAGGATTGCAAAGCAAAGGGCGCATTTATCTTATAGCTGGCTTACTACATATACCACAGCAATGCACTGTGTTCTATTGCTACCAATGGTAATTGTTTACACAAAAACTTGCTTGAAATAGGGTGATGGAGATTTCTCTCCAATCTCGCTCTCTCTAAAGGACCAGGTTGCAAAAGGACGACAGCAAAAACAACTCTTTTGAAATGTAACATAATCTCTCTCAACATCAAATTTTCTACCACGTGGCATGCATACTCGTACGACTCTAAGTTATTAGCATAATAATAGTAGGTTACTACAAACTATGACCACAAAATGTAACAAGTGAACACACAGTGTACATGCTACGTATATGCGGGTTCGCGTGGGTGCGCGGGTTTCCCAACATAGGGGTATCTTCTAACTTTCCACTACTAAGCTATTGATCCAGTGGGGTACTATCCTTGATTCAGTAGAAAAAGCACAATTTTGTCCATTTAGTCCAGCAGTTTGGACTGTTTTAAGTTGGTATGATATTATGGAAAAGTAGTTTATTTGGAACAATGCAGTGAAGAGGAAGTCCGTGGTTTAGTTTTGAATTGTGTTTAGAATGCGTGAGTTGAGTGGAAGGGGTGTCGATTACGGAGTGGATTATGTGATTTACGGTAACTATAGTTGATGAGATTGGATGAAGTGGGAGAGAGAAAACCATAAATCAAGTCACTTCATTGAGTAAATCTTGACAATTGTGCATTAGTTTAGTAATAATTCCAATAACCAGATAGTTCTTCATGTTCTTCATTTTTCTTAAAATTCTGGATGTGTAGAGACTTGAAAGGCATCCAAGTCAAAGCGTTCTTGCTTTGAAGCAATAATCTTGTTTCCTTAGAAGATGGAGTAAAGATGGAGTAAACCTATGTTTAGAGTAAATCTTGACAATTGTGTATTAGTTTAGTAATAATTTCAATAACCAGATAGTTCATTTTTCTTGAATTTCTGGGTTTCTAGAGACCTAAAGGGCATGCATGTCAAAACGTTCTTGCTTTGAAGCAATAATCTTGTTTCCTTAGAAGATGGATTTCTTGTAACCAATAGGCTCGAAAAGGTCCAATCTGGATGTTCTGTATAATGAGCTATCTGCCTATCTTCTGGATATATGAAATGACTTCATTTTCATACCCATGGGCGAGCAAAGGAATAATTCAAATTATTTTTCTTCCTGTCCATTTTTTTTCTGTGCTACTACTTTATTCATGGTAATTGCCGTCAACTCGTCGAATAATCAGCATTTATCAATTACAAATTTATAACAGTATTGTTGTAGTATTCACAGTATTTGCTCCACCCCGCACTTACTTCTACCCCTACCCCAACTTCCAATAATTTGTTGGGAGTTTTGTTGCAGATATTGTTGAAAAGGGCAAATAAGACAGAGCTCATAAAATGCTGTAATAATCCTCTTGATATCGACAGAGTAGCATCATCCTAACTTTGTGGATTGTCAAGTATATATTCCAAACTGTATAGAGCTTAGTTTGTGTAGTGTGGACAAGTCTTATGATCAATCAGGGACAGATCAATATGCCCCGTATACTTTTTCATACAGAAAAGTTGTAGCATTAACTCGTAGGGTGAGCAATCTTTATAGAACTAACAGCAATGTGGGACATGTAGTTTACCAGTAGCAATGAATGCAGGTGAATGGAGGATGTAGTTTCTGTAGAAAAGTGACAAGAAGACTGTTGGTGTGAATCATCAGCTATCAGTCTGAAATCAACCCCCCTTTTTATTCCACTGTCCACTGTTTATTAGGATTTTGGGGTTTTTCCAACACCCCATTTAGTCCAAGCCTCTTCTACTAGGCACCCAATTAGAACAGCTTATGAACCATTGATTTGTTTTTCACAAATCTTTGGAAGAATATAGCTACAATAGAATGATGTTAACTCTGGTAGCATAACTGTTTTCCAAAGGTCTACATCTCTATATATTCTTTCAACATGTAGGTCTTCTTCTATGAAGTCAATCCAAGAAAGATTCAGTACGTTTACCAACCCTTGACATTGAAAATAGTATGCATGCCTTCTTTTTAGCTGAATTCCCTTACCAAAGGGTTGCAAAAAGAAGGACTTGTCTTTCACAGCATTTTCTATTGTTATTCCCCGTTTTGAGTAGGGGCACTTTACCTCAA
The DNA here is from genome assembly GCA_018155075.1 of Cassiopea andromeda. Lineage (NCBI taxonomy): Eukaryota > Metazoa > Cnidaria > Scyphozoa > Rhizostomeae > Cassiopeidae > Cassiopea > Cassiopea andromeda. The sequence goes on from WIPJ01000956.1 coordinate 64,312, forward strand.
GGCAACCAACTGGAACTTTTTCTTTTGCTAAAATTCCATCAGGACTGCAGCCAACCCAAGGAATAGCAGGGTTTATTACCAATCCACACTGCTCAACTTTTGAATTTTCCAATACTGGATATCTTGCAGTATATATCTTAATTGCATTGGCTTCATTGTCAACCCCCCATTCTAATGATGCAGGCATATTTTCAGAAAATACTTTATTTTATTTCAATATTTGATTTTTGATAGTTTTGGGCTCAATGCTTTTGCATCTGTTTATTATCTTCCCAAAGTGTGATGCAGTAAATTACACATGTTGAGGACGCAAATACTACACCATAACACATCATAAAACTAAGCCATGCAAAAGAGGTACTCATATAATTATAATTTCTAATTGTAATTATAACCCTAACCAATGTTCTAACCCACTACAGCACTCAGAGCTATAAATGAATTGCTGCTAATACCTCATGCTTCAGTATAAGTAGGGGCGGATCCAAGGAGGGCTGGGGGTCATTTTCCCCTCCCAAATGGCAACATTTCCTATAGCAAACAATAGTGTTAAGAAACTTCCAAAATAAAAAGACAGTAAAATGAATCAGATGGGCCCCCAAAGTCCACTGATTATAAGACATAAAACCAGTTACCAAAAGTATTTCACGACGTATTTCACAAATTCCACGTAACTGAAATGACAACACAAAAATGTGCTTTGAGCATGGGGAATTACCATTCTCAGGATCATTCCCCAGCAATATGAAATATGATCCTGAAAGGTGCCTGCTCTGTGCAAATGATTTCAGATTGATTTTAGGCACGTTTAAGGAGTAAGAGAACATAATCTAATATTAAAAATGATATGTTGAAATGCACCTTGCAGCTACGACTCTTTTATCAATCATAACGCGAAAGCATGCATCATTCTTTGGAATGCGCTGCTAGGAGGTGAGTCTTCAGCTAGCAGGATTTTCTTCAAAATTACGGCACATTTGCCGAGCTGTGCTAATTCAGCATTATAGATTGCCTCCAACGCGTTGTAGTTCTCTTCATCAATAAAGTGCATTACTTTTTCCAGTAAATCCATCATAAGATAATAACGATTGTGACATGAATGGAATTCTGCGGCCTTTCACGTGCTAAGCAATCTAATAAAATCTATTTATCAAATCTACTTTAAGTTTGTGCGACAGCATTACAAAGCATCCTTTAGGCATACGCTCGCACAGGCAAACGATGTGATTGGCTTCCCCACTTCATATGCAAATTGTGCGACAGTCGTGAGACAGTGGGTAAAAAGCATCCTGTGAACAGACATCTTACTCTATCTACTTTGTTACCCTGTTGGGCTTCAGTAAAAACTGTAAGATTTAATAATCCAGAGTAAAGATTACACACATGTGATCTCCTCTTTCTGACTAGCTGCTCCACAAATTAGGAAAATGTAAGACACTTCTATATAATTCCCTACCCACTTTGAGCAAACAGAAAAATCCATCTAAGAGCTGAATGGATGTAGTACAAATTAGAAAAACTTGCCAAGTGACCAAAAATATTATTGTGCAGCTGAGTGTTGAATGTCGTATGTGCGACCTGTGCGACAGTCTAGATCCGCCCCTGCTTTCCACGGTAAGGTATTTGCTATAAAACCATAATATTCTTCTTTAAGTAGCATCACAAGGACAGGTCTCTACAATGTGCTTATGAAAGTAGGACTGATACCTCTGCAACGAATGGAATTCATCCAGAATCCCCAAAGAGCTCTAGGGGTGTAAGCTAACCCTATGGCATCATACATAGCAGGGCCTATTTTTAGAAATTTCTTCAATACTACAACATGCTATGATTGAGCCTGACCTCACCCTAATTGAGCTTTCTTGGGGACCACGCCAGGGGTGGCCAGCCATCGCAGACTGAGGGGAATTTTTGGTGCCACGCCCTAAAATTATGACACAATTTGGTTGACAAACCCATTTCAAAATCTTTATAGAGGTCCCTCATCCCAACCGTAACATTGGAGGCGTGTGCTCTGCATTTGACCAAGAACATATGCATTGATCCCTAGACATTGGGCTTTACAAAAATGCTTTCAAAAAATCCTTCCTTCCAAAGCCTGTATCCTAAATTTTTGCTCCTGTATGTTTTAGGAGCATTGTGACATTTCGAAAACCAGCCTGACTGCTCGATAAGTGCTTCTTCGATTTTATTTTCAGCAAATTCTGGAAAGTGCTGAAGTGACTTAGTCCAGTTTTTATGTGAAATATGTCCCTCACCTTTAACCACAGAAATAATGCTGTGGCCAGTGTCCTCATGAACAGAATCAGTACCCGTGAAAGAGTTGTCAAAAACTTGGGAGGTGATTGCTGTTTGATTCACCAGAATAAGAGATTTTCAAATATCGTGTAGCAAATTCGCAGCAATTTAACGTTTGAAAGCAACAACAACGCAAAATGCGTGACCACAGCACTGACCACAGCTACCGAAATGCATTGTGCGTGTGACGTAAGTAGATCAGTAAATTAGGTTAAAGGTCTATTGGGGTTTTCCCTATTTTGCTTCCTACTCAAACAAATGCCATAGTGTTGTGCAAACACAACATGGAGGGTGTTAGTGGCAAGACTGAAGGACCTACAAGACATTGCAAAATGAGCAGAAAAGTTAAACGCGTGTCGTCAGCAGCAATATACTTATCAGCTACATCGTTGATTATGACGATTCTTTGCTGTACTGGGTTGTTTCTGCTGTGGTCGAAATATGAAGCCGCCATCTTTGAACTACAAAGAGAGGTGAAGAAATGCCAACAGCCGTTGGAAATGGGAGATAAGTCATCGACAACCGGTAATCTTATTCCAAATTTTTCTGTAACTAACTTCGTCTAAACATCAAAGGAACATATTTACTGATAAAGTAAAACAAAAGTGAAACAGAGCAATAAAAATTATATCTATTGTGCAAAACAGTAAACAAAAAGCAGAATTGCAATTCGAATACACAAGAATTCAAGTCTTGATGAAGCCTAAGTCTTGCATTATTCTTATAATACTCAATTTTCAGCGACTGTGAGCTGTAATTTGCTCACAAACTGTGTTCTTATGAAAACAAGTATAATTGCCAATACTCATTTGAAGTAGTCATTTGTAGCTCATCAATTTACCGCGAGGTTCATTACAAGGGGTTAGGTTACGGGCAGGCCGGCCAATGATAAGGTTCGCGGATGGGTATATTTTGCAAGTATTTTGCAACCACTTAAGACACCTTATACAATAGCTTTTTATGTACATAGCATCCCTCAACAGTTCCAACAGTACACAACTTATTTTGAAATGTCTCTTCCTAAATTCAGAGAAGTATCTGACAACCAGGACATATCAGGAATTGCTGAGAAGATGAATGCTACATCAAGCAGAACACAAACGTTTTGGACCCTTTGAAAGCCGAATTTATTTAAATTTGCTATGCTTCATTGAGATAACCTTTTATTAAATGTTTAGGAATGTATTGAGGACAGCGCCAACGTAGAGGCAAACATCTCTAGCACTACGCAATGCTTGACGTATGTAATTACTGGCTGTGTGTATTCACAATTTGTTGTGCTAAATCGTTTGCGTTGGCTGTAAGGTTATTCCTCACCTTAACATAAGGGCGTGAACGAGGGGAATTACGGCATGACTTCCTTTTTCTTTCTAAAATATTTGATCTTCACAGTTATGCTACCCACTGCAACAAATGTAAACAAACTGCTTTTAAGTTTGCACTTTAAGTGAAAACATTACACGCTGTAGCTTACGACTAAATCAATGCCTCAACAGCATATTAAGCTTCAGTCTATCATTATTTCATTTAGCGAAAGTCTATCATAGCTCACTAGATAGTGTTTCCAGCGAGCTTTAGAAATTATGTTCGTTTGATTTTAGAAACTATCTAGAGCTGTATTGATTCTAGATGCCTGTCTCTCATGTCCAATTCATTGATAGGAAGTAATGAAGACTTCACGCGAAGAATAAGAAGAGAGGCACATTCAATAAGCAGAGATGACTTACACACTCTTCATACGACGCTTGGTCAAATTCTCATGAAACGCATAGGTCAAAAGGCCCCAAGCTCTTGTATTACTAACAGAACTATTATCTGTAAACAAGGGCGTCGTGGGCCAAGAGGAAAACCTGGCCCAAAAGGGCCCAGAGGATTTTATGGGTTACCAGGCTCAATAGGCCCTCCTGGAGCCAAGGGACTAAAGGGGGACATAGGACCACTTGGACCGCCTGGACCACCAGGACCACCAGGCCGGTCTTTGTTAAAACCATTGATTGTGTTGGCCCCAGAAAACAAAACTGTGATAACAGGTTTGTCTGCAAAATTTGTGTGTAAATCCAAAGGGTTTCCGCAACCATCGATGACGTGGACAGTGAGTGGCAGAAAAGTATCCCATGGCAACAGCAGCTTTAAAATAATTGAAGTTGAAAATTCATCTTACTTGGAGATCAAGAGTGTGAGACAGCAAGACAATGGGACAGTTCAGTGCAAAGCTGTTAGCATAATGGGTGAAGATACAAAAGAGTCTGTGTTGACCGTTCATGGTATACCGCTACATATTTCTTTTCTTGAACGTTTAAGTAAAATCTTATGACATTCCTTGTGAGTAACGAATTGCGAATCGTGTACATGTAACATCATTACAATCTCCTAAAAAGTTCTTATCACATTCGGTCCAAATCCTTTAAGCGGAATCGCTGAAAATGGCATTATTTGTAAATCAGTTTCTAACTGTGATACCTCTCACGCTGGGTCAACCCAGGTTGCATTCTGTTTCGTCTAAATTGACCTTTCAATTTTCGTTTTCATTTGAAACGTATTTATACAGGCCTACAATTCAGTAGCCTGCTTTACAATTGGCCATATGGAAAAAGGAAAATCTAATTACAATATAAGATGTCTGGAGGAATATGAAATGTATAAGTATACATAATGACATCTGCAATCAAAAACAAACTAAACCAAGACAAGCTAACCTATGCTAGTAATCTTGAAATCTTTCAAAGATGACTTGAAGCAATGAATAGAGGGCGCTAGTTTTGTTCTTAAATTAAAGTTGTTCCACTTTTTTGCACCAAGGAAACCAATCAGTTTTTGCCAATATGACGTTTTCATACGGGGCATTAGCAGATCAGTCGCAGAATTCCGAAGTTCAAGTTAGTGACGATTAGAACGTTTGTCTTCGAGGCCTTTGGTCGATTGATGCTTCTCCCGTGGCCGTAATTCAGTCGATGCGATCAATTTTGGAACGTTTGCAGACAACAATGAACAATGTTCTTATCACACCATCATCATTATGATACGGTATACATTTAGCAACATTAAAATTGTGAGAAAACCCATCCGAAGTGCGCTTTATGCATCAATGTAATGAATTATCACTTAGTCGCATAACCTCTTACTTGGTAAATTAAAATAGTACTTTCCAAGGACTGTCCTACGTCTAGGGTGGGTGGAAAGCTTCTTTGATGATACAAGCTTTAATGCGGAATTGAATTTATTCAGGTCATCCACGTGTAGATATGGGCTTGCAAATCACATTCTAGTCTCATTAGAAATGGTTTTTGTGTCTGAATATACATCGAACAAAACTCCACCCTCATTCGAACGAAGTCAGTCAAAGCTAGTGCAAGTAAGTGCAAGTAGGTCTTAAAACTCCTACTTGCAATCGCCCTGAGACCTTTTACGTACTGATGACAACAGCTATGAAGGAAATAAAGACCATCAATCACATTGACTGACTTACGGCCACGGCAGCAGCATTAATCGGCCACAAACCTCGAAGATAAACATGCAAGAAGACTTAAGATTACAAATATTGTCCACATGTTAACTGAAAACATTGAAATACTGTTATGAATTCTTTTTTAATGAACTTTGGGGTCTTGGAGAGTGTTTCAAATTGTCACTGACTGTGAGGCATAGTGAGAACCCAATCATTATAACAGAAATTGTTGTTTTATATTGTGCTCCATTTTTGCTTTATCAATCAGAACGTTGAGTGACTTGTGCACGTCATTTGTGACAGTCTGGATCCGCCCCTGCTCTGTCTCAATCTACTACAAATAGATTTTTTTATAAAGATTTTACAACCGAGTGTTGAAACTATTGGGGGTATGAATCCCCCACTCCAAAGTACAGCTTCGTCCCTGGTTGCGAATAGACTTTACCTTCATAACAATAACTATAAGCAGTTCAAAATATTCCTCTTTTATTCAATAGGTTATTGTTTGATTTGTAAAGAGCATGATTTCCTTTGCGTTTTGTTTGGTTATAAACAATTTCAAAAGGGAGCAGAAATTATTCGGGATATGAAACTATCTCCAGTTCAAAATGTTTCATTATTTATCACTAATGCAACTGTCAATAGACTACTATTTGACTTTTTTAGATAACGTGATTCCCTTTGCGTTTCTATCCCAACAGTACCACCAACAGCATCAGTATCCACATCAAGCGTTATTTTGCCAGCATCCAGTTCATGGGTATTCAAACAGGCTTGCAAAGCTTCTGGTTTCCCTAGTCCACGAGTAACATGGAAGAAGATCGAAGGCCCTTCATACCGGACTTTCTCTGTTGGGAATCTTCTAAACATCCGAAATCCAGAAAAGAAAGATAGTGGTATATACACATGTTTCGCAACAAATGCTGCTGGTAAAGCGAATGCATCAATTATTGTGGTGGTCAGAGGTTTGTATCCTCTCTGTAGCCTCTATGTCAGTTTTTAGACACCCTCTTCATTCTTTAACAACCAATGATCATATTTCTAAGCGTTGACGCTATTGTCATAAGTGACATGAAGAATTATGTGAAATCTAAAATTTTTTAATTCACTTTTGACATTAGGTCACTTTCCTGTTACTTTGTAACTTTTTGAATGTTGCAACTTTTTTGTACGTTGTCTTGTTTTTGGTCACAAACTTGATTGTTTGGCATTATTTTGGTATAATAAATACATATCAGACAATAACAATAAAGTTATGTGAATGATAAATATGATTAATTGCACAACTTACGTGAGTTAATTTCATCTTATAAGGTAAGTCGAGATATTCAATAGAAGAAAGACATTATTTTTTCACAAAGCGTTACAGCTTTTCAAAGTCATTTCTGTTAGCATAATGTTACAACCCAAAGTTTCATGGACAGCTGCAAAAATGTTGACCAACATCAGCAGCAGTAGAATGGCCGTGCAGTGTCCTAAGGAAGATATTGGCCATTAACAGAGAGTTCTTGTCCCAGACCATTGGAAAACATAATATCTTGCTCCACAAAAACCTACATTATTAGATTTTCATCATTAAATTGTTGGTTATTTCATTTAACATAACTTTTTCCACAAAGCATCAATTTTTTTCGTTATTGCTTGGTTACTTTTTGTTACTTTTTGCAGTTACTAGGCCACCACGCACCATTTCTTCGTCTACCTCCTGGCTACCCTAGTACTAATGTTTCCATCAAAGTAAATTATGTCTTCTACACTCAGGCCAGAACAAGACCAAGTATCTTTAATTGTGTTGTTCACATATTTCAGAAGAGCTATCAAAGAATTAAATTGATCTTTAGTTTGTTAACTTGTTTGCATTAAAACTCCTATTATTTTACTTTTTTATTAATTATAATTGAATATTTGACGTACGTATTTCAATTTAATGAGGGTATCTTGAAAAATAATTGAAATGAAATAAAACTGGATTCTTTAGGCTTGTTAAAAGATCACATCAGAGTTCTCATAAATGCTCTCATGAATTCAAAAACCTCCTCTGATTTCTTGTTATCCCCTAGAAATGAATCTTCTTTTCCTAGAACACAAGCCGAAGTCTTGCAAAGAATTATACCAGGAAGGCCTTCGCTCTAACGGAGTCTATGCAATCTACGATACCAAATTGACGCCTTACAATGTAGGTAGAATACGAAAATTTTGCTTGCATAACAATAGACCAAATCCTGAATTATATAAAAAGTTATCAGTAAAAGAATTAGCAATGACGAAGCAACAATATTTTTCTAAGGTTCATTTGAATGCAATTTATTGTAGGTCTATTGTCATATGAGTGATGGAGGCTGGACTTTAATTGCACGATTTTCTAATGCTGATTCCAAAGGATGGGGAAAGTATAGTGGAGAATATTGGTATGATACGTTGGAATTGGGAAGTACTACGTCACCAACAGCTAACTCTGATATGATAAGCAAAGCATTTTATAATGTAAAAGGACGTGACATCAAATTAACAAGAAGTGACCAATCAAGCCATCCATATCTTCTAAATGCCAGAAACTGCTTTTCGCAAGAAACTTTCAGAAGTAAGATTACGTCATTTGGCGACTTCAGGTGAGGCAATAACATTAGATACGAATTTTAACAAATTCATGTGTAAATATTGATCTAGTGAAATCAAAAATTCAAATTTTCATTCTGGAACTCATTTGGCCCTAAAGCCAAATGTATGAATAGCCACAATATATCAATAAATACATCTCACTCAAGGAATTAAAAGATACTACCATTTTAAGTAAAGCCAGTAAATTTACGTTTTAGAAACTTTACAAGAATGCTTTGAACATCTCAGTGGCAATTCAGATCCTTTTTCAGAGAAGTGCTATAAAAATATGTACTCTAAGATGCATAAGTTACAGGAAAATTACAGATAATAGATTAGCAATAATTAAGATTGTACCTCATCAAAGTGGGAGGTTCTTATATTTGTCAGATTACTCACCTGCTGGTGAGCTGGTTCGCCTGACCCAGAAACAGCGTGGTTCGATGTACCCTCAAGTCCTGTACTACACTTGTTAGCTCTATACCCAGCAGTGTTTGAGGATTCTTGGAAGCATTGTTCTACCATCAAGGAACTGACCACCATACCTTAAATGCCAAGGGCCCAATATAAGTCTCTTCTCAAACAGTACTCTGCCTATACTAATGGATTTCAACCAGGGTCCCGCGGAATCCTAGGGCTCCATCAGTACAGTCAAGGTGCTCCTTCACAAGTTACACAGATGCCATAATTGACAGTAGTTACAACTTATCCTACGCCAAAAAGTGAACAGAGATTCCTCAAGCTACTGAAAATCCTTAGGATTCCCCTACAGAAAAAGCGCTGAAAATCACTTGCCTATGCTATCAAATTTTCTTTTCAGGAATAATCAGCCATGGCTTTCTTCAAATAATGGTTGCAGGTACAGCTGCAAAGCACAAAGTTGGGGCAGCGTTTCCGAAGTAGCTGGGTTTGCCCAATCTAGCTGCAGTGGTGATTTAAAGTCAGCTAATTATTTGAGCTTTTGGTGTCATTACGGCAGTGGTGATGGAGCCGTCCTCATGATTGGTGGAGGAGGTGGTCCCTGTGGAAGAGCAGATCATGGCATTGCAATCACTGAAGCAGATAGCCCCAAGTTTCATGAAGCAAATGGTGATAATTTCCTAGACTTTGGAGATGAACCTCGAAGAACCCCAGTCACATCATACGCCTTAAATCTTTGGATTCGCTAGGATGCAAACAATTATGTTTTTGTTTACATTCTAAGACACAAATGATTGCGTTCTTATTGTTGGAATCCACGAGATGCATACATAGATAGATCCAGTTAAGAATGTTTTAAATGGGTGTACGAAAGTCAGTAGGATGTCAAATCAAATACGTTCGTTTCTTGTCGATATTCTGATACTGAAATGCACAATTACGGTTAGGACTACTTTATACGGCCGCATTTTCGTCGCGTCGAATTCAAGTCATTATGTTCGACCAAACTGCAGCACAAGAGTGGCAGTCACTTTATACGCATTTCAACGTCGGATCTAATTCCATTCTCACTAAATTGACGTTAGGTAGTGCATTGAAATGTTGCAAAAAATAACTCAGCATGGCTTCCGTTAATCAAGAACTGGAAATTGTGTTCATGTTGTATTGTAACCAGAGACAATTAGACGTTCGAAAATCAAAGAAGTTAATTGTGTGACCATTCTAATGAAAAACAGGTTGTTGGCATATCTTTTTGTAGATTGCATGCAGTGCTCTTGAGAGCGGTCGAATTGCCTTGGCCTAGTCGTTCTCACTGAAGTCTAGCACTTTCATAAACTAGAAAGTGTTAGCACATGCAAATGCAAGAACGAAGCAAATACGTACCACGATGCATGTACTAAACGTAGCTTGGACATGCGCAAAGTTGCTTTTACCTTGAATATTTGACAGACCACAGAAACGAATATCCGGACCTTACATTTAAAGACGACGAAAATTCGGCCATATAAAGCCATGCCACATTAACGTCGCACTTGTGAATTACGTTCGGCAACTCCTGCCATACTTAATTCAAAGTGCTGCACTTAATTCAAAGTTCCCTTTATGCAACCACATTTATGCCAAACGTAATTCAAATTCTGGTCTGAATTGAATTCCAATCGACCAAAATGCGACCGTATAAAGCAGTCCTTAGGTGTCATGTCTTGTGGTATGTGCAATCATGTAATTTTGTAATTCTTAAGTTCTGTCTTAGCTTAAGTTAATGTAAATAAAATAGAATATGATAGTAATTTTTCTAAATCTAGATTATTATGGATATAATTATCAGTAACTACATCTATAAGTCATAACTATAAGTTGTAAGAGTACTTTATGCTACATAGTCAAGGTGGCATTTGCATTTTGTTTCTAAAATTCTCTTAATTTTCACTTGGTTGTCTATCTAATGCTTTCAAACTTCCTGACAGTGAGGTATGCCGAAAATTAGGGCAAGGATGTAGGCCTTTCCTGTAAGTCAGTAAACATAAGTAATTTCAGAATTTGCTGCAATTGAGTTAAGAGAATGTTTTATAAAATCCCAAAGCTAATAAAGTAGTAGAAAGTGATCATACTGCAAGAAAATTTACAAACTAATCTCAAACAAAGCTATTAAATTTCGAAGCACATGAAGTCAAATAAAACTGTAAGCTAAAATTCGCTAAATTCGAAAGTGCCATGATATGATCACGGTAGGCGTTTCCGCTTTCAATATTCGCTGATCTAATTTTCTCGAAAACACAAGTTTGACGAAAAGAGCATTCTAGCCCCTTGCCCTCTTTCACTAGGGTAGGATGGCAGATGCCCCGTTGCCAACTTAGCGGGAAAAATTTTATGTTTGTTCATATGAGCCCGCCTACTAGGATAGAAGATGTCACGTGAGAAATTGAGCATTATTCGAATGTCAGCTAACACCTTTCGAATAGCTTTCATCACTTTTTAGCCCGCTTACCGAGATCTCGGCAGTGCTCAAGCGAGATCTCACTTAGCGGGCTATCCCGTTTTCTCATATGACCAGAAAACATACTTTGTATGGGAATTGAAGGTTAGGCGATTCAAGCATAGTCATCCAATGGTTCGGAGATACCTTATGAAACTGAGTGCAGATAAGTGCCACTTACTCATACTTGGAAAAAATTCTCATCAGCAGGTTACACTAAATATAGGGGATTCTGTTATTGAAAATAACAAAGAAGAAGAGCTACTATGCGTTGTGACCGAAAAAATGTACTTCTTGACACATATCAGTAAGTTGTGTGAGAAGGCTGGTAGCAAACTTTTCGCCCTAGCTCGCATAGCAGATGGCAAGATTCGCCCTTGCTCGCATAGCAGAAGCTAAGTGAGCTGCCTCGGTTAGCAGGCTCATATTAACAAGCCCTTGATAGTTAGTTAATGACTTGGTTAGTAGCGGATCATTCAGAAAATCAAAGAATCATAGAGGATGTTAGTCGAGTTAGCATAGATGAACATTTGTGGATTGGTGCAAATAACAAAAGAGTGAGTACTGTCGAATGGAGCGATGGGAGTAAAGCACTTGCTGTACAGCAAGGGTCCCTTCTTAGCCCAATCCTCTTTCCTCTATATTTGAATGATTTAAATCGCCACACAAAGGCATCTTCTAAGAGAGTATTGGTAGATTACATACTTTTTCAGTCACTTTTATATGCCGATGACCTTATTTTATTAGCGAGCGATAGAGAGACGACCTTCAGTCACAACTGGATGCATTAGATGCGTGTTCAAGATCTCTTGAAACGGTAGTGAACTTGGACAAAACTAAAGTCATGTTATTTCAAAAGCAGAAATCCCGTGCTAAATCTAAGAAAAGTAAGCTTTGGACAATAGGTGATAAAGAAGCTAAAGAATTTGTCTCTTTATAAATATTTAGGTGTAACGATAGAATCGAATGGATCTTTTCAAATAGACATCGATGAAATAAAAGAAAAAGCTCATAAGGACTATTTCCTCCTTATTTCTAAATACAAAGGATGGGGTGCTTTCCAGCCACATATTTGTCTGTGTTTATTTGATCACATGGTTCCTCCTATTCTATATTATACGGTGTTTTGAAGAATGGTCTAAATTGGAAACTCTACACCTTAAAGCCAGTAAATATGTTTTGGTGTTCCATCAAGTACAAATATAGATGCCTATCTCATGCCCGAAAACTTTGGGCACGCTATAAAATACACCGATCGGATACTCGTTCAGTCATTAAAACTAAAGTCATTAAGCACTGTGAGTCAGAAGTATTACATAGAGTAAATGAACATATAACTGAAAACAGACAACTAAACTTATGCTCATCATTTAAAAAGATTTATAAATTTGAGTCCTACCTTGATTACATACAAGATCTAACTGCTAGATGCACATAAGCAAAACATAGATTCAGTGCTTATAACCTTCAAATTGAAGCAGGACGATTTAGTAAAAACGAAACTCCTAGAGATGAACGATTTTCCACGTATTGCAAAACCCTGAATATTTTCTCCGTTGAAGATGGAATCAATTTTCTCTTAGCTTGCTCCTTTCTAGCGAAGGATGTCAAGGTGTATTAGAAGAAATCCATAAAAATTCCCCATCTACTGCTTCACTGAGCAACTTCAATATGTACATATGGCTAATGAGCCAAGAGGATTAAATATAACTGTTGTAAATTGGGCGAGCATGGGATAAGAAAAGGACTAGACATGAATTTTATTCTAATTAATCAATCAAATGGAAGCTATTTACATTACTCTAAGATCGACCATATCAAGTTCTACTCTGCTCAACTCAATTCTCAATTCCAATACAATTTTAAATTCTGCTAGCATATGCAACGCTTGCATATTAAATAGCCGAAGATAATGGGAGCATAAGGAGAGCATGCTGAGAAGACGCAACGGAAGTGCCCCTTTAGTCATCCGCTGCGGCCCTTCACGACGATAACCAAGCGTTTGGGGATTTTCTGTAAAAAATCTCTGGAAAAAGATCCAAATTTTTAAGTGACCCAAGCAGCATTTAATAGACTTGTAGTTTTATAACCTTTGCCTGATATTTCGTTGTGTTTCTATTAAGATACTTGTTTTGTTGCTGTTGCGTAGTTAGAAAAATATTGTGATTCGCTGCAGACATGTATACAGTTAAGGGCCATCTCGGCCTAGATACTTGAATTGCAGAAAATGAAAAATGGGAAAGAATTTTTGTTCTCAAACTGGTACACTACTGCCTAGATTAACCGTGTCTCGATTAACCGTGTCTCGATTAACCGTGTCTCGATTAACCGTGTCTCGATTAACCGTACCTTGATTATCAAATTTTGATTGATATCATACATTCAAGCCAAATCTGTTGACAGCTGCCGACTTCGCGCGTATCGACCATGAAAGTATTTGAAGATTGCTTACTGCTACGCTAGCGGATACACTCTTTTTTATAAGAATAAAGTTTATAAGACTAGTGAGGCGTAAGATAACTGAAATTTAGAAACATTTTAAAAATAATGCGAGGCTCAAGCTTCATCAAGGCATAAGAACTTTTTTGTATCTTAGATATAGTACTGCTTTCAGAAGCACTGTTGCATTGGCGATATGAATATAAACTCTTGCTAGGTTTTATGATGTAGTAGAACATCAAAATAGACTGGAATTTATTTTTTACACTTTTAGGCAAAGCTACACCTTGGGTATTCAAGAACAATTTGAGAATCATTCTAAGCTCAAAATAAGAAAAATTTAAGAAGCCTGACGGCGGCTTTTTCCTCTTCTTGCATCTTAGATGTCTGGAAGTGGGCGGACCCTACTATGCAAAAGCCTTCGCCACCATTCCCTATCCCCCCTTTTCTCGATCCTTCTATGCTCCACCCATTCGATTGTTTGAAGCCATCTTCCCATCGCCCTATTGATCTTCCCATTCCTCTACTGCCTTCCACCCTTCCTTCTATCATAACCTTTGCCAACGCTTGCTTCCTTGTCTGATGCCTGTAGTACTTCAGCTTTCTCTTAATGGTCACAACTACAGTCATCGGTCCTTCACCCGATATCCTTATCATTTTCCTCCATTCAAATTCGTTGGTTTTCTCTTCTCTCTACGTGATCATTTCATTTCGAATGGTTGTAGCATATGTGAAAATGAGGTAAAGCCTCGCTTTAGTGGTCTGTAGAAAAAACAATATCGAGAAATCAAATGACAAACAACAAAAGCACTTACCTGAAGAAAATATTCTGCAATATTGCATACTGCATATTTTGAAATCAGGAAAAAGTTTCCTACTTTCCAATGAGTAGCAGTGGTAGTAAATTTTCGTACCATCTAATGTTTGCAACTCATATGAGCAATAGCTTTGATATTCAGTCCGTGCTTCTAACCAAAATCACTGCAAATAAGGGTATCGTTTACCTTGCTATGAAAAACTTGGAAAATCTCCCTGGTTGTTTCCAAATTTTTGCTAGATTTCCTGGTTCCTCTCTGGTATCCATGACAAACTTCTTCATTTCAATGATCACCAATAACCATGGTGCTCAAAGCCCAAACTCAATTAGTTCTCCTTTTCTACATCAATTCAAATAAGCCGATAACTGGTCATTCTAGTACACGTGAATAAGCACAGCATAAAAGTCATGGGAAGGAGCAAGACAGCACTGCAGAGATTTAGGAGGTGACTTGGTAAGTATAGCTGATCAGTCAGAAAATCAAAGAATTGTAGAGCATATTTTTCGAAATCGTATAGATGGA
>WIPJ01000956.1:82413-104291 GCA_018155075.1 Cassiopea andromeda
TATTGTATTTTAGATAATCACTTCCTGTAATAGATCTGTATTTAAGTTGTAGTCACATGTAAGTTCTTTAGTCAGTGAATCAGTCAGTTCTGGAGTAGGTCAGTGAGCATCATTATAATCGTCTCGCAACAACGTCTTGTTCCTGGCTCCGTGTCTGCGCACGTAAAATCGCAATGTGCATTTTGTAACCTTGGTCCCCGTTACACAAAATAAATGGGGGGTCGGAATTTGAGAAAAGGCTTTAAATCATTATGCAAGGACCGAAATAACAAAAACAGGTTGTCATAAAGCATAAAACTAAAATATATACAGCAGTACGCTATTTTGCCATGAAAATTGGACGTGAATAGTACTAATAAAGAAAGGACATGAAATGGGAGTTTGCAAAAAAGTCGATTTCCTAGAAATTAATAAATGGGTGGTCCTCATAAGGTCCGGGGGTTGGGAAAAAATCGAAAAATTGATAAATTGATAAGCAGAGGGTATTTATTTGGCACCTGAAAGTAGAAATTGCGTCATGCAACTTGCATGAAAAACAGAGGGTTATTTTGTTGCGAAAGAGGATATTCTACAGGTTATCTAGCTTACAAGAGGATTTGATCAGCATATATTAGCAAAAGAATAAAAGACTGACTACTTACTTGATATGTGAAGTGATTTCATTTTCACAATCGATAAGCGAGTCAAGGAATAACTCAAATTCCTGTTTGTTCCATTCCAATTGCTTTACTTGCTCAACTACCTATGGCGATGTAATTCAATTTAGCTATGGAGTACAAGCCAAAAAAATCAGCAGCACGCGTTTAGTAAATCATCTTGCTCAATAATTTAAATTTTACAAAACCGTATCAGCAAAGCATTATCATTGCTAGAAAGTGTGATTTGTAACTGCTTCTATTTTTCTTTCCTATTGCAAACGTAAAACCACTTGCATTTCTCACTCATAGGATTTATGGCATAATCGTGGATATTATGAGCAGGTTCATATTCCCTCAACATTTCGGTAAATGCAGCAAGGTTCAGAGCTGCTAAAGCTGAGCGAGACTAGGAGCACATGCCCCTTACTATTATAAACAGCAATAAACCACCCCACTTTGCTTTGGCAAGAGTCCCTTTCTATTTCTATTTGTTCACGGCGGAGTGGCCAATCGGCCCAGCCAGTTCCATTAGCTTAACTGACATTAAGCATGGCTGTGTACGGTCAGAAACTGGATGGGCGACCTCGAGATGAACGACCAAGACAGCTCACTCCACCGCCGTCCTTCAGAAGGGACGTCAAACTAGGGGCCCCGTGCTTGGATGCGGCATGCATAGTAGACCTGAATTAGCTGAATAAGCTAGGCATAACAGCCTAATCAAAATAAAGTAAACAACAACAACAACAACAACAACAATATTTTAGCTGTTCATAAATTTTCATTCGGAGTTGATTTTTGAGGGATTAAATGGACTGCTGCATTGAACTTACATAACAATTTAACCCTGTGTGACTACACCATATCTTTGAAAGAATGCGTCCCTTTCTATCTGTGTACCAAACCGTGGAATCCTTGCGATGGTTTTACCTAAGTGGCGAGCCACTGTAAAACTAGGGAGTATGGTGATTATATTGTGAGCATTAGAAGAATTGCGATGAAAATGGTGGCAAATGTGGACCTATAAATGAAAACATTACTTGCAAGTGGAATACCTTTTCGACTGATTGATTGAAGAAGTCCCTCACGTCCTTGCTATTTGACATACTCGAGCCAATTTGGAAAATTTTTTGAGATAGATTCTGCAATGTAAATTCATGATGAATGTTATATTTAATCAGTACTTAGATGGAAAAATGCAATCTTTAATGTAGCCTTGCAGCGGTAATGGTGTTATTAGTCTAATAGCAATTTTTTCTCAAGTTCGGCTTTTATTTTATGTTTAAAGCCTGGTTTCCATACAACTTTATAGTGCCGGCGACCCACCAGCGACATTGCTACTGAAGCATGTTTCCATTTACTTTTCACTCACCGGGGTTGAGCTCTCCTCCGTAGAGAATTTTGAAATAAAACTGACATGAAATTCATTTTTTGTAGTGTTGAAGCCAATCAAACTTCTGAAACTGCCGGCGACCCACCAGCGACCTTTCGCAGTTATGTTTCCACATAAATTTCTCGAGGTCGCCGGCACCGCAATGGAAAACAGTTGAACAAGTTTCAACTTTTCTTCGATGTCTGCGGTGGGTCGCCGATGGGTCGCCAATGGGTCGCCGGTGGGTCGCCGGTGGGTTGCCGGCAGTTGAAATGAAGTGTTTCCATTAAAGAATTCAATGTCGCCGGTGAGTCGCCGGTGAGTCGCAGTTGGATTGCAGTTTCCAGTGGCGTGACCACAGGGGGTATGGGGGCAATTACCCCTCTACTTTTGCCATAATGGCACTTGAGATGTCCTTAAAATCGATGAGAATAGGTGTGGGGTTGAGGGTAGTAACAAATCTTCAGATAGGTAGAGGGTGTGGTCAAAAATTTTTCATTTATGCCCCTACTCTTTTAGCTCTGGCCACTCCCCTGGTAGTTTTCACATCATATTGGGCTAGTAAGTACACTACAACGCTGGAATCCGATATACAACGCTCCGGTAACCATTGTGAAAATCACTCCGCTCTGGAGGTGGTGCACAACACTCCGATAGCAATTCGATACAATGTAACTGGGTCCTCAATGTATGTGTTCTTGCTAGCAGTTTTCTGACCTTTATTCATGGTCAGTGGCAATGGCCCACTTGCCCCTAGAAAGAGACAGGTTAGGCAAATGTACTTGGAAAACAACTGAAGGACGAATTTTACTCATTTGATGCGAAATCGATGCATTTTCCTCCATTTATGTGTTGGATTGCAACTTCATGTGACTGAATGAGCAGGTGCTGAATTTCTTTGGCACTGACTGTTCTTTTGTGTTTACTAACTTGCGATTCAACCGGCTGTTTTCATTGAATAACGCGCGGCCGTAGTGAGAGTTGAATTGGGTTCAACTTCCAAAGCGTACAAAGTTTGAACGTGATAGCTGGAAATATTGCATCATACCGAATGAGTATGCGCAGACTTAGCCGTACCATACGCGCGGGCAAGTGGAGGTAGGCCTTGAGGAAATCTTTTGTTTATGAGAAATACTATAGGACATTTAGAAGCGGTGAAGTGAAGAAACTCTGACATGTTTTTTGTGTTTGCAGATGGAGATCTTTCTAACGCAAGTTCATCTACCTTGTTTACTGAAACAAATGCTGAAAACTACTTGTCATCCTGCTATTTGCTTGTTGCATGGAGTTTGTATAGGAATCCATTCTCGTACTTTTCAATCTAATGATGCTACAAAACAACTGGCTAGAACTGTTTCTGAAAATCATCGTTTTAATCTTCATGGACTACTATACTTCATCAGAGACTTTATCAAGAAACAAATCCACCTTTTCAAGGATCTCTGCGGCGCAGCCAGTGCCTCTGAAATATGAGAATCTGATTGGATGGATACAAAAGCTGGGGCAAATAGTGCGCCAAATGTAACTTACAGTATGGGGTTACTTCTGTTGCTTACATGTAAAGCATAAAAATTCTGAGTAAAATCGTAGCTTTTGCTTACAAAAAAATGAAAAAATCCACAAGATGAGTCTAGAATTTGTGGAATTTCCCTTTATCTAGAAGGATCGCTGTCAACGACACTAACGAGATGGTCATGTATTCATAATTCATATATCAATATTTATATTTAGTAATTACAATAGTAACTTAATACTAATTTCAACCAACTATTTACAATACAAAAAACCAAATAACTATATACAAAGTATGAACAGTAAGGAATTAAAAGTACTAGACCCATGTAGAATTTTCAAGCAATAGCTATCCATTGATATGAACAACTTTCTTTCAGTTGTGCAGTGGCAAACCTTATAGAAAGAATAGCGCAAAAGCTTAAAACAGACATAACGTTTCACACCTTTACTTTCGTCAAAAAAATATAGGTAATTCTACAATACATTAAAGGGGAAGTTCCGGAAAAAACTAAAATTTGATATGTTCTAGAGAATGTCGCAAAACCTCATGATCATAAGTGTTTTTGTTCTCACTTGCGTACTTCCGCTGACATTCCCAGTAGTTTCTCTTCAAAATCGACCACGCTCTAGGCCGCCATTTTCACCTTTTTGGAAGACGGTTGTTGTTGCACTGACGTTATCACGTGCAAAAAGGCACTGACTCACTACGTTTGACTGCGTAAGTTGGGAATATCATACCCATTTCTGTGAACTAAAGTGAACCTGTGGTATTACAAAGGCATAAATACATCAAAACAGAAGTCGTTTGCATTTAAATGATGACTTAGAGATTCATAAAATTTCAACTACGATGTTATCCGACATCCACTTATTGAAGTACTCGATATAATCAAAGAGCAAGCCGCTCATGCTTCTAATAATTGCTTTTGTATATATTGCGACAATATCAGAAACGTTTTTCCTGCCCATTATTAAAACTTTCTAAATACCTTCTTTCTTGACAAGAATTTTTTGATTTCAAATGTTTTGCACATAAACATTGCGGGGAAGTAAAATTTCTTCATGTAAACTTTAGAAATTGGCAATTCCTAGCTACTGGTAACAAGCAGCAAAATTATTATACACAATAATCTTCTTCTAGTCAGCTGATCCTTTCCAGGACGTAGCTTCCCGAATTTTCTTGCGAAACTTCAAACGGTCTGTTGCTAGTCTGCCTGCCTCTGTTATTGTCATATCAAGCCATTCTTGGATGTCCTGCTCCCATCTTCTCGTTGGTCTGCCTCTTCCTCGTTTGCCTTCCACCTTTGCTTCCAATATGTGTTTTTCAAGCGTTTCGTGGCGTTTAATGTGACCAAAATATCCAAGTTTCAGTTTCTTTACATTTCACAATAATCTATGTGCAAATAATCGAGCTTCAAATACATAATAACCTACACACTTTCTTAGGTCTCAGAAACCAGTGTTGAACTTTCTGAACTTCTTGAGCAAACGAGTACAACGTTCTTATAAACCACGTTCCAATGAGATTTCGTGTACATACTTCTGTACAAAACTTCTTATATAAGGAACAGGGTGCGGTTCTAGCCGTAAAAATCCCGGTGGGCCATAGCTCCAGGGCGGGAGGCAGAAGAAAGAGGGTCTGGGGGCGTCGTACTTAGAAAATTTTTGACTACGCCCTTTTTGACCTAAGAAAACGCCCTTTTTGAGTACAGAGATTAGCCCCTCATAAACGAAAAAGCTCTGGAAATGAAAGAGCAAAAGTGAAAGAGAGCGGACAAAATGACAAAGAAATAAGAGTGCAGGACGATAACATAAGCGGAAAATACAAACGCAAGATCTCCATTAACATTTAGAATTTCACTATTAATTGATGCTTACATGCAAAACTAAAAGACACAAAGAAAGCTAGAGAGACGTTTTGTATAAGTTAAAGTACAGTAGCAGTCCAGAAGTATCACGTTCATTCTTTGCACACCCTCCTAAGTCGCGAGTATTTGCAGTAAAAGGTATAGTCAAAAGTCAAAATTTTATACTTTTCTAGAAAAGTGGGGGCCAACGAGGAGGCAAAGAAAATTTTGTGGGGGGCGTGGCCCTCTGACCCCCCTTAGAGCCGCCATTGATAAGGAACCGCTTTGAATCCATATTTGGAGAAAATTCAGAATCCCGTGTAGAATATAATTATCAGTCGGAACTATTAACTATAAACAAATGCTCGAGAATTTCGTGCTTGACAGCCCAAACTTTCTGCATAAATTTGTTCTGTTACTGGTTGTTAAAACGCATGCCTCCGATGCGGAAGGTCTACGGTTCGAGTCCCAGCAGCGAATGGGTACCTGGTCGCAACACTAGGTAGATAAAGGCGTCGAGGAAAGGCACTGGCCACCCTACCTCACAAACCGATGGCTCAGGATAAGTGTCCTCTCTGACAGGCACTCTCCTAAGAACGAAAGTATACGGGACTACTTTTACCTTTACTCTCTAGCACTCACCTGACAACCCGAACTTTCAATTTTGTAGTTGTACTTGGCAGCCCTGCAACTAAGATTAATGAGCCACCATTGCTGTTCCGGTCTTTGATGCTATGATACTCACTAATGATATCGGATTCGGCATATTGTCATTTTCGGTCGGTAATCGTTGTCAAGTTTCAACGAAAATGCAAGGTTACGCTGGACATCAATCATCTACCAAGCTGCATTTGGCGTACTGTTTGTCCTAACTTTTGTATCCAGCCAATCAGATTCTCATATTTTAGAGACATGTGATTACCCCAAAGGGATCCTTGAAAAAGGTGGATTGTATTCAGCGATGCGTTCAAATTATTCACAACTGCTAGTGGCCACTCCTGTGCAGCATGCTATTGGCGTCTCATTTCCTAATAGCAGTAACACAAAAGCCGAGGCACTAGGACCATGAAATGGTGAAGAACTGTCAAAGCAGCTCTACACAGAAAAACCGCAACCTACATCTACGAGACATTTCCAAATATTTTTGGACAATCATAAGTGCATTCAGAGTCCATGCCCAGAGCAGTGTTTCTCAATCTGAAAATAACTTATGGTCAACAGGAAATACAAAGCAAAATAGCGAAGAATCATATAGATCCTCCAGTTACTTGAATATGCTGTAAATTGCAAGGTCCTCTATATTGTGACCAACACATTATTTTGGGTCATACTCTCTTTATTTTCACAAAAAATTAAGATGCCATGCTCTTTTTGCCCACACCCTTTTGTTAATTTGGACCTAATAGCAATCCAATTTGGCTGCCAGCCGTCCCTGATTGTAGCTATATCAAACTTATCATTTTCCCGATAAGCTTGTATCTCAATAACTTCACTAATTATAGAAAGGTTAACCGTCTGTGACGAAGGTTGTCTCTACACGTTGGGCCTGAAAATTGAACTACAAAGCTTATATGCAAAGCAACTTTTAGCGAAACTTTAGCACCACTTAGTGTAATTTCAAATTAAGTATCATCATATACTTTATGAAATTATTTTGAAACATTATTCTGAGCCTACTCATATAAAATAGCAAAACTTTCATAAATTTCAAAATATGAAATTGAGAATGAGAGTTTCTCTTCAAATTTTTCGAAATTAGAGACCTATAGATCTAGATTTGAAAAGAAAATTGTGCCAAAGGCTGCTTGAAGGATAAATCTAGAATATTCCATTTCAAAAGATCAAGTTGTATACAAGCATGCAAGTAACAAAGAAAGCGTTTTTCTCTACAGAATCCTATAGCAAGCACCAAATTCTTGTCCTGCCTGTTGAATCACAATACTAAAGACAACGTCACAGTGCACAAAGCTCTTCTTTTTTGTAAAAAAATTAATCTGTACACAAATAGCTTATGATAGTTTCAACTCTTGAAGTTTTAAACTAAATACCATGAAACCCATTACATAAGAACCATTTGCCATTTCAGCCTCTTTGGGGCTCGTTCTCTTCTCTACACAAAGCAAAATTCTATCTATTCAAAGTGAATTGCATAATAAATAGTATGATTGCTACTTACTCGAAAGCACGTATCGACGCTTTTAGCTAGGCCAGCATGGCTATGATACTCCAGGTAACTGATTGATGACCTAGAAGAAAAGCATGAACGACCATAGGGAAGACTTCTTAATCATCTTGTAAATTGCAGGAGTATTGAGAGACGCAAATTTACATCTACAACAAATATGTGGGTTGAATGTTTATACGACAAATGCACACCAAAAACGGTGTAAATGCTATCAAGGATTGATACAAAGAGACACTGAAAGATACTTACAGCTTCATTTGGTCATTAATATCTTTGTCAGAAATCAAATTCTTTATGTCTCTTATTTCATGAAAGAAATTCCTTTCTAACTCATCATCATCACACAATGCATCTGAAATATAGTTACTTAGTATACAACATGCATGGCCACTTTCAACTCTATTAAAACAACCCTATGACTGCACTTTGCTTATTAGACTTTGATCTCATCAAAATGATTGGTAGCGCTTTAGGGATTCTGCAAGCAGCTCCTGACATGAGCTTTAATTCCATTCCACATTTGCATGAAAGTAGCGAATCAATGAAAAGCCAATTACACAGAAATAAAACAATGAAACCTCATGCATGTGCATAAAGTTGACAACTTGTGAATGCTAATACTACACTAGAGAGGAAAAGAGGTGACTTTGTAGAAGAAGTTCTGAGATGGCATACTGAAAAGCCATGTAAAATAGCAAAATACTACGTATTGAACTACCTCCACTGCACCAATGTTTCAACATAATCCCAGCACAGAATATGAAATCATCAAAACTTAAATAGGACAACCTAAAATGTATAGCAGAGCTTTGATAAGGATAAAAAGTCAGCAATTTCATGAATTGTGCAATAAAATAGGTCTATGTAGAGAATAACATGCATTAAAAAAGCAAGATCTTTAAGAGACACTGCAGGCTTTCTGCTTCAACTTAATGAGAAAACAAAATATCCACTGACATCACTTAAGCAAACATAATTTGCCTACTAGAAAAGGTGAAAAAAAATTGAAAAGTAAAACCGACAAAAATATCATATAAAATATCATTACAATAAATAGCATGCTCAATAGGCCAATACAGAACTTAAGAGCAGGGTTGAGAGAGCATGCGTGTGGAAGTTAATTATGCTTAAAGTACACATTATGGTATAGGAGGATAGCTCCTATACGCATAACTATGTACATTGTAGGCAGTAAAGCAAACAGGACACTATCCCACAGTGGGCTGACAGGCAGATATCTCATGAAATTGAAGTTCTTAATCAAAATTTCAATCAATGAAGAAAGGAAAGGATAAATATCTGTGACTTAATAAAAAATATTTATCTAAATATCTTTGATAAATCAGAAGCTATGAATCCTTGAATTTTCACAATTTTGCTAAATGTTGCATCCTGACTTGGACCGCCGGAGTGGAGTTCTTTGAAGCATGAGCACTTCAACCTTAGCGTTTAGCCATTTTCAATAACCTTTAATTGTCTCCAAATGGCAACAGTTTGCATTGCAAAAAATACAGTTTCTTTAAAAGGACATCTTTGCCATCATTCAAAGAACTTCTTGAAAAATTTTTGCTTAATTATCAAGTTAGTAAAAAAATTGCTATCGGAGAAAGAGGCGTTACCCCGGCACTTTTCCATGAAAAACGAAGATTTGCAAAAAAATTTCAAAGAGGAACAATTGAAGACTTCAGTTTCCAGATTGCTTAGTTTATAGGGAAAAAGAAATTACCAATTAGGAATATTAATATATTTATTAATATTTCTTAATATTTACCAAGGAAAAATTAAAAGCAAAGCCAACGTACTGATTGTTTTTGACTCAGCATAATTTTCAAAAAAAGAATATTTTGTTGTAATTTGTAGTTTCATACCTTAGGTACGTTTAATAATTTAATAACAATAATTCAGTTTAATAGTTTAATAATAATTTAGTTTACCAAAATACAATTTGAGCTATAAAACACAGGATCTGGTCAATACATTGGCAAGAAGCACCAGTGATCAAGAATATTTTGTTGGTAAATAATAAAGCAAGCATGGGCTAAATGAACACATTATTTCCAAAGAAATGTTTTCAAAAACAATAGACGATAAAGCCCAGGCAAACAAAGGGTTTGATATTATCAAAGATTCAAAGTGAGAGCATCCACCATCAGAAAACAACACATTCATTGTGGTGCTCTGGAGCCTTTTCACTAATAAAAGCCGTTTTGGCCAATTATAAAAAAGTGTATATGGTAAAGCATGGTAAGTGTGTTTTTCATGTAGGGCATGAGTAGAACTTTAAAACAAGTGGTCAACCACCCCAATAAATTCAATGTTCTAGAAGCTATGTCAAAATTTCTTCATAAATGCTTTCTCAGCTCATTGTGTATGCCCAGTAGTGCATTGATGTCACTATTCATAGTGACTGACTGTATAAAAATTACACACATGCCACTAAAAGCAGAGTCAAAATTAGCAATCAACAGTTTCATTCACAACCTAAAAAACTTTGTCATTCACAAGCTACAAAGTGGTTGCATTGAATAACATTAAGTCTATCATATTGCTGCATAACATATTCGATCACAGTTCAGTATAGATTCTGTAAAACATCAAAGGAGCCCAAACCTCTTTTTGCTTGTATCGAATCGGTTCACAAAAACAAATACCATGGATGCATAAATGCTGTAGATGGAAAACAATGATTCATAGTAACATAACACTATTACTATTAAGATTAAAGATATTTAAAATATAGATAAATTTTAAAGGATAGCCAGCTGTGCATGTGGCAAGCACAAACTACCCTGGGAAAATACGTAATATCTTAATCAGCAATGTAGAATTTCTGTGAACATTGGAAAATTGTAAAACAATAATTCTGCTTTCCTACTCTCAACAGAAAAAATATTTACATTTCAGTGGTTTTCTGATACCAGTGAGTGATTGCAATAACTTCATGAAAATGGCAGTGTCACGTGTCACATTTTCGTCTACATGATATTAGCATAGATATTGAAATTCTATAAGATCTCAATCTATACAACTTATCTTCTTACAAAAATCACTCCAGGTAATGATTTACATATAATGAACTACATGTTTTTATAAGAAAATCATTATCTTGCCTGAGCCTCAATTTTCTTAACTTTTCCCGAAATTGAGCCTGAGATTTTCTTAAATTTCTCATAACTTTTACTGAAATAAACTGGCTAGAATGGTTTACACTTTCGTATATAATATTGTATACTTGAATACGAATTCGATCTTTATCATTTTGAATGCAACAACGCCGAAATACCGATTTTTGGCCTATAAAAACGCTTAATTGTGGAAATTGAGCCTCGTGATTTTCTTACGATTTTCTTAATATTTTGAAGATATGAGCCTCATTTTCTTATAAACTGTATTCTTATAAAAGAAAAACGTGTAGAGCAATTAATTTTTACATTTCTGTCATCGATTTAGTAATTTTCGTACGACACACACAAATCCTCAAAGCCGTTGAAGCCTATAACGCTTGCTGTTTCAAAAAGGTCATAACCGAAACAAAGTAAGAGCTAGTTCATACGATGAGCCGTAGATGAGCCGAACCTATGCATTTCGCAATTTGAGTAGTTAAGTTCATCTTCGGTTCAGCGTATGAAACCACAGAAAAGCAGCGGCTCGATCCACAGTCACGCTGTTCATTGTTTCAGCACTGGCTCATCCCCTTTGGACGCGCCATTGTTGAACCAATGCTATAGTAGGTTCGGGCCATCTATAGCCCATCGTATGAACTAGCTCTAAAATATCAACTTTCGCAAAATGTGTTTTTAGCAATTTTTTACATTAAACTAATGGGCTATAAATAGCAATTGAACAAGTATAACAGCATTAAGTGTCGGTTGTGTCTAAACGCTAACAGAACAAGAAATATAAGTCGGAACAATTTTTTGTAACTAAAAATTATCGAGAAATTCAGTGAAATTGCTATAGTGAAATATACAATTTAATGATGACACCAATCATTCGAGTACTCAATCCACATTTATTTCTTGGGCTTATGTTTATCTATCTTCCCTGTGACTTTTAGCCCATTTTATATCTTCTCTGAAGAGATATTGCTGTTTGAGTGCCGCGGAAACACTTTTGCTATTGTTCGTGTGTTCGAAATGTGTAACGGTAGTCGGAGTCAGACTAGCATAGGTACAAGATGACGACATTTTCTTGCTCTCGCTCAGTGGTGTAGAAGTAAACTAATAGCTGGGTAGGCTCCATTGATCACTAAGGGGGCTCTTGTCTTGTATTTATCCTTATAAAAAACTTTGCAGTTAATCTACATAGCTATACAAGAAAACGATAATGTCTTTCAGTAAACAACGCATCTTCAATACCCTATGTCTTGTAAACTAACAATTTCTCAACAGCTTTTTAAATCTAAAAAAAGCTTTAATAGCAGAATAATGATTCTTCTATGCTTTTATTTCCAAAAACTTTGCTGAGCTAGGAGGGGGACTGATCTCCCCTCAAGTCACAGCTAGGGGGGCTGAGCTTTCCCCCCTTCCCCTCTCATCTACACCACTGCTCTTGCTCGCTGTTTCACCGAGCAAACTTCAACCAAGCTTCTTCCATGTGAAAGCTAACATAATCAAGGAGATCTCCTTCTACAATTCAGGGCTTTAATAATATACATGTTGAGAAGAAGTTGAAGAAATTGTATTTTCATTGTCTCAAATTCAAGCATAGCAAATATCAGAGCTGTAGTGTACCAGGCCAGATTTTGATTTAGAGCATCAAATATCTCTTACTTTGATTAGTGACAAAAGGTGCAAACTCGTGTGAAAATTGAAGAGAAAGGTCATATTTCTTGTTCATGCACACATAAAATAAAAAAAGAATAGAATAAAAACAAACCAAGAATAAAATTATATATTTGGCACCTTTTGGATTCAGTAACAAGTGAGGTGTTTGCTTGATAATATGTCGAATCGAGTCGAATCGAATCTAGATTTTTGCTTAAAAAAGATTTAGTTTAAAAAGATCGTGTACATTGTTATAGCCCTGAATTCTACAAAGAGATGTTTGTTTGGTGAAACAGCGAGCAGGAACAAGGAAAGTATAACCCCTTCACACGTATTATAATTTGACTCTGATTTATGTTACACTTCTTGAATAAACGACAAATGTGAAAAGTGTTTCCGCGTTACTAAACAGCAATATCTATTTGTAGAAGGTAGAAAACCTGCTAAAATTCACAGGGAAGATAGACAAACATATGCCCAAGGAATAAATTTGTTTTGAGTACTCGAGTGAATGGCTTCATCAGCAATTTGGATGTTTCATTATACCTACTTCAACGAAATTTTCCATAATTTTGCGCTACAACAAATGTTTCCGTCTTATATTTCTTGTTCTCAGCGTTTAGACACAAACGATACTTTATGCTGTTAGACCTATTCAATTGCTATTTATAGCCCATTAGTTTGATGTAAAAAATTGCTAAAAACACATTTTGCAAAAGTTGATATTTTACTTTATTTCGGTTATAACCTCTTAAAACAGCAAGCGTTACAGGCTTTAGCAGCATTGAGGATTTTTACTTGTGGTAAGATAATTAGTAACTACATGAGACAAATTATCAAACGTTGATCCTTTCCTCAAATAGTTTTTGTAAGAATACAAGTTGTATTAAATGAGATATGGCAGAATTCCTACATATATGTTGACATCATGCGGGCAAAAATGTGATGCGTTACATCACCATTTTTACAGGTTTACTGAAATTACTTGTTGTTATCAGGAAACTATTTGAAAGGTAAGTAGCTTCCCTTTTGAAAATAGTATAGTAGCATCAACTTTCTACAATATTTCAAAGTTTTACTGAAACTTTTGCATTGCTGATTAAGATACTACACATTTTCCTAGAGTAGGCTGTTGTTGTGTAAATGTGAAGGCGTGCAACGCAAAGTGAAGGCATGATCGTGCTATTGACTATTTGAATTTTTTCCCTCTTTCTACTCCTTTAGTTTTTTAGCTTCATCAGTCAGATACAAATTACCTGCAATTAGAGAGGTTTGTATTTGTATTTTTAATTACAATATATACATGAGAAGTTTAAGAAATAAGTAATAATATTTAAATGCCACATGATTGAGCTGATTCACAGAAACACATACCTTACTTAAAAAACTTACTATTACAAAATGCAGGATGTGTACAGCTTTTGTAGAAAAAGTTCCTTGATTTGTTGTATAATTTGTATACTGACTAATAGGATGAATAAGTATACTTTTTCCCTGATTTATTCTAAAATGCTATGCTTTTTCCTGACTAAGTATCAATAAGATTTCATAGGTATGAAATCTTTTTGATACTTAGTCCGGGAAAAATTTGTCAAAGCATGCTCAAACTAAAATTAATTTAACGGACTTTTAGTTTAATATTTTTATGCCCTACTATTCAACTAAATTATCAATACTGCCATGTATCATACACAGTCATTAGTTGGGGTTCCACAAATGTTCAGGAGAAATAAAAATTCCCTGGTTTTGTCAGGAAAAGATAGATTTTTCTAGACTATAGAAAAAGTTCCCAGTATTTTCCCTGACTTCCCTTTCAACCTTACATTTTTCCACGACTTTCACTAATTGTATGAACCATGAAAATGGCAATAAAATGTTCTGTTCATCAGAAGGCAATGCATACCTTGCCAAGGGCTCTTTTAGTAGAAATTGCTTTTGAATGATATCTAATGCACTACCATCTCCATCATCAAATGCTTTTACAATGCTCTTTATATTGTCAAACTATAAAAGAAGAGGAATTAATCTCAGTAACAAAATGTACTATGATAGATTATCAAAACAAATAGCCAGAAGGGAAGACACATATGAAGCCATGAAGTAGCTTCAAAGAATGCTCCATCAACTAGTGGAAAGAAAAGAGGAAGGAGAAAAAGCAAGATAAAAGAGGAAGAGAGAGAGAAAAGAAGGTGCTAGAAGAATAAAGAAAGAAAAGAAGAGTGGAAAACAAGGAAGGAAGAGAAAAGAGGAAAAAAGAAGAGAAACAAGAAACAATAGAGGGTCAAACCAAATGTTGAAGTTGCTTTGGAGCAACCTAAATCCTTCTGTCTCTGCCTATGAGTTCATTTCTTTCTGATTATGGAGCTAACAACATAAACATTTTTGAAAGAAAGATGTTCTATTGAAGGTTGGCAATGCCATAATGGTTTTTAATGATTAGCATGGTATTGTACATGATATTCAAAATGAAAACTTGCATTAAAATAATATTTTTTGAAATAAAAGGCCAGATCATACTAAAGAAATTCAAGATTCATTCTAATGTATGTTGCATTGGAGAATAAATCCAGCTGTAAAAATGCAATATGAAGCTGAGGGATACATTAAAGAGAGTTACTTGTCGCCTGCATCGCTTAAGAGGAATCCCTGTTTTCTCACTGACATCATCCATATCTTTTCTTAATTTGGCACTCATTTTTTTCCCAAGTATTTCTCGTATAACATCTTTATCAAATCTATAGTAACTAGGAAAATAAAAAGCAAAACTGCATATTACAGCCTTCACTGTCTCATTTTGTTTGTATGCAGAGCACATTTTATTATAAGCATCCCCCGTACATTCAGTATACTAACAATTAATCATCAACTATGGGCCAATAGGCAACAAGATGTAAGTTGAATCCATAACAAATTGTCACTTATATAGACATCACTAATGAATGCAAGCAGGGACATATATGTTCCATAAAATCATACAATCATGGAAAAATTAAAGAATTACTCTTGTATTAGTTGTTCTTGTGCTGAAGGTGACAGCAGGCAAAGCATCTGTGTTTTGAATGACAATGGGTTTTGTAGGAACTTTTCAACAAGTTTAAACAGCTGATATTGCTCCTTTGTGTCATTTAATATCAAGGATGGTGGAAAATTTAGCGATGGCTCCAAACGCTTTCTCTGTCTGGCAGCTTCTTCCTCTGATAAATAAATTTTGAATAGACCTAATCAATTTGAGCTCTATCCACATAACCTAACAACGATCACTATCTTTGCAAGACCATCCTACCTTATCAACACAGAGGGGATATAGCATTTAAAAGAATCTAATAACTGTTTAACTACAATATTTATGATCTTCATTTCTTGAGAAGGATGAAATGCTTTGACCATTTGACTGACAACTGTTACTAAAAAAGAAAAGGTCACTGAAAATATTGACTATTTCTATAGTAGTATGGCTGAGTTTTGATCAACTTTCTCACAAGTTTGAAAATACTAGGGGGCATGACACATCCAAACCCCCCAATTGTAACAAACATGTTTTAGAGAGCTTGATCCCAAACACAAAAGTCCAATTTGACTATATTGAAAGTTTATAGTCCATAAAACTAAATGAGCAAAACAATTCATGCGTGGTAATTAGCATGCAAAAATGATGTTATGCAAGCAATCACACTTCTAATAAAATCTTTACATATGCATGTTCAGATCAAATCAAGAAGCAATGAAAAGAAGTGTAAGCAATAAAATATATCAAACAAATTCATTCAACTAGGTAAACTACTGTAGCACAAACAAGGAAACTATCATTGCGTAAATGATAAGCTTGAAGCAATTCTTCATCATGAGGTTAAGTGTTGCTCCTGAATGTCAGATACAAGTGATGATTGTGGTCAACATACTAAGGTCTGAAGTAAGAAGACAATACAAAAGGCCATTACCTTTCCAAATGACAAAGGTGGAATCTGAAGTTGCTAGTAACAGTTCAAGAAAGCCTCAAGTGCAATCAATCACACATGCAAAATTGATCTGAGTGTATGTGGGCTCATGCATGTGTGATCACACACGCTAAATGACAAGGCTTGCTAAATGGCTAGAATGTGAAATGCCACATCATTAGATGCTCTACTTCTTTCATACTATACTTCCTTCTATTATAAGAACTTTCTTACCAGTGGAATCACAAATGAAAAATCATTTTCATGTGCTAATTGCCACATGCACCAAATTTTGGTTTTGCTCATGAAAAGGACTGACTAACAACAAGCTACAGTACAAGAACTCTATTCTCTCATCTCATAATAGCTTCATTTCCCTGCATAATTCTCCTTTATAAGCATTGCATAGGGCCCCCTAAAAGACATTAGTGTATCATCCTCACACACGTCATTTTTTCCTCCCGTGTCAATTTTAAGAATTGTTTAAGTTCTTTTTTTCATGTTTGCTTTGATGAATATTACATAGATATGAAAGATTAATATTGCATTTGCAATTGTTGTTTTTATGTCAATCTGATGGCTGCATTCAGTTTTTTCAGTTTTTTTCTGTTGTAAATCAACAAGGAAGTCAAAGTATGAAGATTACACATTTTTCTACCTCCAAAGTGGACATATAACATCCTTATTATAGTATTAATAGCCAAAATATAGCAGCTAACTACTATGAAGGAGCAGGGTCTATGATTAGGAATTATAAAATCACTCAAAGCATACCAGACTGTAATCCCTTGTACAGATAGTAAAAGAAAAAAGCACCTGCCTGTCTCTAAAAATTTTCAAAAAAGGATGATAAACTAATTTGTTTTTACGTGGCTTAAATTATTTTTTTACATCATAAAGTTAAGAAAAATACTTTGGCATCTTTGTGCCACCTACAGCAGGAAATGCATAAGTAATCAAGTCCAAACTGTATATGAAGCTTGTATTTGCAGGAAAAGAAAAATAAAATAAATTAAGGAGTATTTGTATAAAGGATAACTTAAGAAGAACAAAAGAAAATTATGGTAAAAAACTATGGGCAGTTTTTCTTAAGTAGTAAAATGCTGAAAAAGGGCTTCTTCATCTTTGATAAGGTCTTTAGCGAAAGATATACTAAAAATACCAGAGTGTTTTTACAGCATCAAACTTGTAAATGGATGGAATCAGCTTCCATAGGATATACACTTCCTTATCAAAAGTATTGGAATGACAATCAAATCTTATTCCAAACCTTTTTCATGTTCCTTGATACAAATATAGTTTTGAAGAAGCCTATGTCAAAAATTTTTTATTCGAATCGGCACCAAATTTACACTAATCATAAAGTAGAGCATAATGTACAATATTATTATAAAATGAAACCTTTAGCTAGCTCTCCATGCAAATAATGCAAATATTTTGTTGGGCAGTCATGACTACACTTTTCAGTATGGAATCAAAGCAAACTTGAGAAGAAAAGTTTGGCTGTTATCTCGCATGGAAACCCTGCATATACCTCAAAATTTTTGCCAGCTCTCTGTTGCGTGTTATTTGAATAATGTTTACCAATCATAGTTGTCAGGCATTGTCAGACATACTCATTTATACTGGTGTCCAGATTTTACTATCATTGGGGTTTACTAAGGATTCCACTACTATTAAAAAAGTTATTTGCTTAAAGCAAATGTATGGCATCGAGCATTGTTTTGTTGTAACAGAAGTAACCAGTTATCATTGCTTTGACTTTCTCCAACATTTTCAGTGAGATCTTTATCTCAACTTGAAGCTCATTGAATGTGACATAGCAAAAAGTTGCAAATTTCCCTCGCTTTTTTTAAGACAAAACTTTGGTTGAACAGCTCTCAAACCTCATAGTTGTGAGCCAGCTTTTTATGTCTCTGACTAGTTTTATGAAGCTTAGATACTGTGCAGCCAATTTCTTGAATGATACCAGCATATGGCTGGTTAACCTTTCTACACTAATAAAAGACTGCACTTTTCCCCTCACATAATTCTTGAAACCTTCATTGTGGTTTCTTTACTGGCTGCCATTTCTCGAATGCCGCTAAACCAGTTACTTTAGCAAAAACATGGAAAATTTCTGGTTTGTTTCTGTGCATCTTCTGGCATGGCAGCATCCACTTTGCACCAAAAATTAAAGATGAGGTTTTGTATACAAGCCGTGTAGGAACAGTAGGCCGCCATTTCGACGCTATTGTTTCATTACTTTTGACGAAGAAGTGTAGTTAATGCCAAGTCATTACGCACATTCAAAAAGGAACTACACAATTATTTTGGAGATAAAAAATACTCTTGTGATTCATGTTGATTTTTTCTTTTTTATTAAATAGGACACTATTTGGGACTTCAGGTTCTTCCATCTTTCCATGATGGATAAGATGGATCGTGATCCATGATGGTTCTATGATCCATCTTGTACTTTCAAATCGCGTTTCCATATTTCCATGTAAACCCTATCATAAAAACTACAAAGTAACCAATCAAGTCACCCTGTTTTCCATACATCCCCAGCACAGATCATCTATACAGAAAAACAAGCATTATAGTGTCGGTGGCCCAAGTTTGTTTTTCAGTATAGATAATCAGAACTGAAATAGGCCTTTGGCCTAAGCAGAAATTATTTGCTTATGTTTTGATCTGATGGATGCTTCTTGAGTCTTTGAAATGTTTAGCCACATACCAGTCAGACCTTCCAGCCACAGAGAATAAACATCAAAATCAACAGTCATTGGATCCATGAAAAACACAGAGAAGTCCTCCATCTTGTACTCCCAAATCAAACTCAGCTTGATATTGAGGCTGAGATTTGGCGGCATAAATAATTGGGCCATTCAAGTTCTCCTATTACTTTCATTGGTCTCAGAGGTCACGTGGACGTAGTTACAAGAACGTGAATGTGAGAAGGAAGGAATAGTTGCTCATGAGAGGTTACACACACTTTTAAGATTAAAGCAGGCTGCACGATCTTATGCTTTTAGCCTCAAATATATGACAGACAGTTTTAGATGGGTGAGAGTGTCAAATCAATTGTCAGCATCGGAGGACGAATTTTAAACTTAATACCTTTTGAACTCAAGAATGAATATTTTCTGGATTTTCAACAAATAGGTATGGTATATTTCAGTGTTTCCAATCGTTTCTGTTTGTATTGCCCCTCATGCACCTCCTGTTCCCTGGAGGCATTCGTTAGGGATTTGTCGTCGTGCATCAATGCATGAGCCCCCACAGGCTGCGGGCAAAATTTACTTCAGAATAACCTTACCCGCGCAAAAATATGGCGCGGGTGGAAGCGGTGAAAGTAGGCAAATAGTTGGCTTGGATTAGTTCCTCCAGAACTACAGAGAATAAGTGGCATGGCCGTGGGGACTCTATGGGGGGCACTTGCCCCACCCCACTGTTTACTTTTGAAAATACTAATGACTGGTACAAGGGGCTGGGTTCAAGTCAGATTCTTGTTATGGTATTTGTAGATCAAAGAAAGACGTTTGATATGGTTGATCATTGCATTCTCTGTAATAAACTTAAGCTGTATGGGATTCAACAGAAGGAGCTCTCCTGGTTCAAATGCTACCTCTCTAATAGAACACAATACTGTAGTGTAGGTGGCTATGGCTCTACTATGGGAGAAATTGAATTTGGTGTTCCACAAGGGTCATGCCTTGGACCTCTCTTGTTTTTGATCTACATTAATGATCTACCCAACTCTACTCAGGGTAAAGTATTTGTGTATGCTGATTACACTAGCCTATGCAATATTATCAATGATATTTTCAAGTTAGTATCTGCTATTTATGGAGGTTTAAATCTGTTAGATAATTGGCTAAAAGGGAATAATTGTACACTGAATGTAACAAATATGAAGTCCATGCTTCTACCAAACCAAGGCAAAATATACTGAATAAACTAAACTAAATCTATATCTAGTAATCTGTGATAGAAAGCCAGACTCCATTGATGTAATCAAATATCTTGGTGTACATGTTGATTACAGCTTGAGTTTGAAAGATTTTTTAAAATCTGTTAGCTCTAAAGTGTCAAGAGGGATGGGAATGTGAAAACAAGCTAAATATAAGCTTTTTAAAATCCTCTCTTCAAGTATGTTGAAGCCCTAGTTCCAGTACTACTGCTTTGTTTGGGGGTACCTGTGGTGTCACTGAAAAAAGCACATTCAAAAATCTCAAACAGAGCTGTTAGAATTGTCACCAACAGCAAATTTGATGCTTCAAGCAGACCACTTATAGAAAGATGTGGATGGAAAACCATCCATGAACTCATTGCCAAAGAGTCAAATACAATTGTCTCTATGGGTTGGCTCCAGAGTATTTATACTGCCTTTTCACTAGAAACTCTGCTGGTTAAGCTCTTATCCTGCAAAACATGTCTACTGATCTTACAATACCGAAAAACTTCAGTGAATGGACAACGATGTTTTTGTATTGTGGGGTAAAACTATGGAACAGCCTACCAACAGAAGCAAATAAGCACCATCTCTTGGCACCTTCAATAGTTTAACAAGTTAATTTGCTTTTTACCTCCTTCCTTTCCTCTACAATGTTTTACTATATCTTATCATTTACTATTATGCCTTTTCTGTCTTTTTACTC
The DNA here is from genome assembly GCA_018155075.1 of Cassiopea andromeda. Lineage (NCBI taxonomy): Eukaryota > Metazoa > Cnidaria > Scyphozoa > Rhizostomeae > Cassiopeidae > Cassiopea > Cassiopea andromeda. Next base: position 103,312 of record WIPJ01000956.1, read on the forward strand.
CCTTCTCTTCCATATGATATTAATTAGCTTCATATTACATTGTAATTAGGCTTGTAATTTTATGTTTTAGTAGTTACTTTGTACTTTGTATTATGTTTCATAATAAATTGAGGATCCCTTAAAACCAATGATTACTGAAGGGTCACCCTCTTTAATCATCTGAAAATGAAATGAAAAGGGGCTGGTGTTCTGAGTTCTGAGTGTTTTCTTGAACCACTGGTAGTTGGTTGGTCCTTCCTCAACTAAAGTTACATTTTTATAAGAGGTTGTGGCCATATTTTTATAGAGGGTGTGGCCAAAGCATTTTCATTTATGCCCCCCTACTTTTGTGGTACTGGCCACAATGCTGGAGAGAATGCAATATGGGCATTTGGGACAACAGAAGGCCCTTAATGATTTGCATGCAGAAAGGATACACACAGTTGAAGATAAAGGGGGTCTGCACATTAGGGGAAAGAGGAGACAAAAGCACATCATTACTAATTCCTCCTTCCCTAAGGCACTATGCTCTTTGTAAACCCTTTATTGCCATTTTTTGAGCAACATGCCCCCTTTCCCCTTTTCACTCACTTGGTATGTGCTTGCATAACAGAAAAGTCTGAAACTTATTGTTGGGATTCTTAGCTTGCAAAATTGCATACGAGTAACACAGAGTCCCATGGGGGACATTCACTGGTATATATGCATAGAAAGGAGGATTGGCAAAAGGTGCCTTTTTATGCAAGGATAGCTATAGTTGAGCACATGCCTGTGAACAAGGGAGATATGGTGAAAGGTGTTAAGAATCTGTGTATATGTAATATATCGTGACCCCATTACTATCAATCCACTTCTACACCAATGCTTACAAGAAAAAGGCTTTATTCAATATATTGATTTAGGAGAGTAATAGAAAGTAATCAATTGTAAGGTCAGTTTCTTTATACAGGAAATTCTCTTTTCAAAAAGTTATTTGGGGGTTTAATTTTTTTATCAGTATT
>WIPJ01000963.1:4672-45873 GCA_018155075.1 Cassiopea andromeda
AGAAGAATAGCTTCGGCTTTAAACGAGCATTTTATTAATGTTAGCCACTCCTTAGCCAGAAAATTAGAAATTAAATCCAAAGATGACCCTACTCGATACCTAGCAGCCATAGAAATATCTGCTAAGCTTAAGTTCAAATCTGTCAGAAAGTGCACTAAAGCCTTGAAAGAGTAAAAGTCACCAGGACCGGACAAAATTCCTGCAAAAGTACTAAAAGATACAGCAGAACTAATTTTTGTACCTCTTGAAATGTTGCTTAATGAGTCGTTTTGGCGGGGAGTGTTCCCTGAAAGATGGAAAGTAGCAAGGGCAACACCAATGTTTAAATCAGGATAATAGTCTGGAATGAAAAACTATAGACCGATACCTGTTCTCTCAGGTGTCTCAAGGTTATTTGAGAAAGTGGTCCTCGATCAACTTTTTGAATTCCTAACCGCAATCCTTTGTCCGATAACCAATTTGCCTATCGCAAGCTACATTCAACGATCACGTCGCTGATGAATGTAAATGATACCTGGTACAAAAACATATAGTAGATGAAAAAAAGATTACTAAAGGTTTGTTCCTAGAGTCCAGAAACAAAGAGTCTAAAAATCTCCAAGTTTCAAGGCTGTATCATATCCCTATGCAAAGTTTTGTCATAAAATGCTATCATTTTTGTGCCATGTCTGTCTATATTGCGTTGCTAGTAAATAGTTTTTAAGAAATTTCCTGTTTTCGTAAAGGTAACATTCAAATAACTTCGGTTCGCTCCATCCGATGCCGTTGGTTGAAGTACCCGTATATTCAGAATTCAACCGGCTTTTCATTTTCATCTTTATGTTCCTCATTTGCTTCAAAGTAAAAAACCACCTAAGCTCCCTATTTATAAGACAATTGAGGCTCGGGCAAAAAAGTGCCTTTCCCATAAAATAGCATTTATTTTGCAGAAAATTTGACGACTCAATGGCACCTGGGGGCACTTTGCCCCACCTTGCCCCCCTCGAATAACCGCTACTGACTAAAGCAAGGCAGAAAAGGTATCCAAGAGAAAAACTACTAAATCATGCAAAATATAGCATCTACAACAATACGTTTACGGTCTTAACTACACTCGTTGACTACAGTCATCGACTGCAACGGTAATAGTAATGCAAAAACATTATATCTCTAGATACAGTGCAATTATCTACGAATTTAAAAAAAATTTGTCATTGATCAACAATTTCTAACATGCAAGTGCAAACCTCAGTAATACTAGGTAGCTTAATAATGGTAACGGTAATAGTAATCCAAAATATATCACCCAACTATATATATATATATATATATATATATATATATATATATATATATATATATATATATATATATATATATATATATATATATATATATATATATATATATATACACATATACACACACATATATACATATATACTAAATCATGCAAAGTATTCAGGGGGAGGTATCAAATCGAAGTAATCCCTTCATGAGTTCCAGAACTGAGGCCCAAAAAAATGGAAGCCTTCAGCTTTTCCAAGTTTATCCGAGGAAACTTCTGCTGAGGGAAAGCAAACCGTCTATCTTCTCTGCCCATTGCAGTTACAAAGGTCTGCATAAGTCCAAGTTTGATATGTAAGATTGGAATTAAAATCTTCTATGGTTCAAAAAAGGGACCGAAACGATGTACATCATTGTATGAACAAATCAGAAGGAAAAGCCAGGTCACCAAGTTTTTGCTCTTCACCAAAAAGCCGACATATCTATATAACTAGACAATGTACCTATTAAAGACAGATCATTAGTACAAGCTGCTAACAACGAAGGGAAAATGTGTAGTTGTAAAAGGAAATCTAGGTACAGTGATATTTCCAGTTTCATAGAGATCAAGCAGGAAAACGTACCTTTATTGGGAGGCGTAGTAATATGAATTGTGACGACAAACAGTTAACAGAACGTTACTAAAATCCAACTCCGTTGTATCAGTAAACAAAGCAGGAATCGAAAGGAATATCTACAATACAATACACGTTTTTTTTATAAGAAAATCATTATTTTGCCTGAGCCTCAATTTTCCTAACTTTTCCCGAAATTGAGCCTGAGATTTTCTTAATTTTTTCATAACTTTTACTGAAATAAACTGGCTAGAGTGGTTTACACTTTCGTTATTAATACTGTATCCTTGAATTTAAATCCCATCTTTAACATTTTGAATGCAATAACGACTAAATACCGATTTTTGGCCTATAAAAACACTAAATTTTGGAAATTGAGCTTCGTGATTTTCTCACGATATACTTAAGATTTTGACGATTTGAGCCTCATTTTCTTATAAACTTTTTTCTTATAAAAAAAACGCGTAATAAACATAACATGACAAACTGAGCATATCCACTGCTAGTGTGGATCTTCAACTCGTTAACAAAAACAGACAAAAGGAAGGACTAAATAAATGCTAATTTTACAATTAAATTCAAGAACAATTTTTAATCTAAGCCTCAACAGAGGAAGATGCTCTTATCCGAGGCTTCATTGTATTTGCTTTAAACAAACAGGATGCATGATCTTTCCAGTTCCATCATAGCTTCGCTATGAGGTGCATTGATATACACATGCAGGGAACATCATCCAATTCCAACTCAAAATTCATTTTGAAAATCTTGCAATCTCAACTTTTCTAGCTAGAAAACAAAATAAAAACTAGCTTTTACTTTGGTGAGAATTTGCTAAACAGAACAAAAATGAACGCATTAAGATGGCAGTAATTCGTAGAGGAGATCCAAGGTCTAAAGCCACAACTGTTATATACTTGATTGGATTTGAACAGGATTTAAGAAACCCTTGAGACAAACTTCAAGGAATTACTGATACTAAACAAAATAAAGAGACTTGAACTACTTAATAGCAAGTAAATAAAATATGCAACTATTGATGACCTAAGAACAACAATCCACGACTCTCGTTAAAGGCCTTTGAATGAGTAAATAGGACGCACGCTGCTGATCGCGTGATGCTGATCGCGCACGTAGGCTCTATCATATGCAACTCATTATGAGAGCTGTCCGTAACACTTGAATATTAAAAGTATTGCTAGGAAGTTATTGCTATTTTCATTTAACCTTATTCTTGCTGTATATTGCAAATATCTTTGTTTAGCGTGTATTGCATTTAGCATGCACACAGATGTAATGAAAGGAGTATCATGACAAAGTGAGATGAATCGCTCTCTAACAATGAAAACAAAACGTTGCATGCGTGGCAACATCAAGTGCGTGGGAAATGCTGGGCGCGTGCCTGTGCGCTCGCGAGTGAGCGATCGTGCGCGTCTCATTGAAAGGTTTACGTTCCAGTGGGTAGAATTCATTAAAATTTTCCACTCAATATGCAAAACAAGCCGTCTACAAGCAGCATCCGAGGAGAATGAATTCGAAATGGTTTTGGACAGTAGCGGCCTTCCATCTTCACGAAAGCGATAACGAATTAAGAATCCGATGTAGACATCTGAATGCGATGTTACTTCACACCGGATCTACATGAAGTGTATCATTGCTGTTGGGCAATATTTTCAAAAAGAGTCCCAACATCGATCCGGTATGAAATTATATCGGGCTAAGGTGTCTTCACGATAGGACATTCATTCTACACCATATAAATCAGTGTGTTTATACCGTTTTCATCAATGTCGTGTAGACGTTTTTCATTCTCATTTCAATTTTTTAAAGACGGTGGCCCATTCAGCTAAGCTGGTTTTCAAGGGGCCGTCTATTTACAAAACAAAAGCTAAAAACTTACTAGAAAAAAGAACGAAAAAAGTACATATTTTAAAAAAGCCTAAATTTAAATGTGTATAAAACTAGATACATACAACAAATATTTACAAATATGACTTAAAAGATGCCAGAGATTGTGCTCGTTTAGCACCAGCTAAGAGAAAATCCCATGATTTTGCTCCTCTGAAAGATAATCCTTTTTGCCCATTACTAGTTTTAAGTCATTTTTTAAAGTTCACTAATTGATCTTAGACCAAGGTTTGCTAATAGTGGTTTGGTAGGGGTGTCAAACGCACAGTAAGTTATTATTCTAACTGCTCTATTCTGTCGCTTTTGGAGTCTATTTATATCAGTTGTGCTGCAACAGAGCAAATTCTAAATGCTGCTCTGCCATGCTTATATATATGTTTTCAAGATATTATATGATAGAAACTGTTTTGCATTCTTCAGTTCTCCTATGACACGGAAGACCTTCCTCGGGATTGTATCCATGTGCTTCTTCAAAGTTAGATGCCTATCCTAAACCCAATACGGTACAAAAACCTGATATCGCGTAAAAGGGACCATAAACAGATTAAGAGCATACCAAGATACATATCTCTCTAGCAGTACTTCTTCCCTTTGGTTGTAAACAGAGGGTAGCTTCATATAACCATCGAAGTGAAACAGATTCGCAAAGCGGTATGGGAGGCTCCTTTGCTTTTGCAATCTGTAGTGTGAATAAAAATATAAACGTTACAAATAGGAAATTGGTTACCAAAATGACATATATCCCCCTTCATACCTAACCTTTACAGAACGGTCAAAGTTTATTACGGCCAAAGTTGGTGAGTCCCTTGGGTGACCGTTACAGGCAGTACTGTAGATTATAGTACTTGGAAAAATGGAGTTCTTGAATATACGGTACAGCATATTCAATGGAGAATTTTCTCTGATATCGAATACAAGGTTTTTTCTTAAAAGAAACTTATCAATAAGAAACACGAGGCTGAAATTAGGCAAAAAATAAGAAACATTTAAGAAAGATGGGTAGGCTAAAATTCAAATAATAACTTGACAAAAATGTCCTTATAAGAAAATTTTCGATCAACCTAGAAACGATGTGAAAAAGAACATCATTTTTCTTGAACTACAGTGGCCAGCCTGGTTTATTATTCTTATTGGAAGCTCCAGAATTTATAAAAAAAATTATGAACCAAGAAAATGTTCAACTACTAACGAAAAAATAGGAAAAAGTGTAGGCAAGGTCAATACATGAATTTGGCTACTAAATGTTGCAATGTCGATTGCAACTAGCAGAACTTCTAGGTTTGACTGCAGAACACAAATTTTGCATTTAAATTGATAATCTTGCAATTAAGGCTAGTGAATCCGTTAAGCTACATGTGATCACGATAAATTCTAAGTGGAAATTTAATGATCACGAAAATCTATATTCACTACGAGCTACAAGAAGGCTGTGGCTTTCGCAACTATTCTCAAATACTTTGATGGACAATAGTAAAGTTATTATATAATGAATATATTATGTAAACTTTCAATTACTGTCCATTTACTTGAACGCTTTATGGGAAAAGATCGAACACAGAGGTCAATAAGATACATAAACGTGTGCCAAGGTCACTTTTCACTCATGGTGCACTCAATGTAAAACTCACGGCGGAGGTATGCCAGAAGCTCCTCAGATGTACGCTAACGTTAAACGTTAGCGTGAATCTGAGGTGCAAAGATCAAAAGAACCGTGCTCAGAGATTCGCAACATTGTGCACCGATCTTCCAGGCTCTGTAAGGTCATCAGTTACTACTGACGATAATATAAGACCAGATATTCTTTTAAAAATATTTGTCTGTATGCTCTTGAAATCGCTGTTGGTTTTGAAACAACTATATCTAATGAGGCAACTCGCAAAAACAATAAATATCAAAATTTGTTATTCTAAGACAACAGTACAATAATGTAAAGCACTTTAAGACTTATTTGATTCCTCTCATCTAGTTTTATCAACTTTCCAAAACATGTCAAGGTTGGAAATCTTAATCAATCAAACATACATGTTGCAAAGGATCTCTGCCGTTTAAATCAGGTCTAACTATTTCATCTTATGCAGACGAGGAAAGGATTGGAACACACCTGAACTACTGAGACTTTATTTGTACTATTTGTAGCACGAGTAGCTAATTATAAATTACCTATATTTAGCGAGGTTTATCATTGTATCCGACAGAGCACATTAATATGCGTGAGCTCCCGCGGGTCGCTCGCAAGCACAAAATACTCACACCTCAGATTTTTGCAGGCGCTTATAATCCAAATCTGCATCTGACCATCTATTACATTCTAATTTATTTGCAGTCAAATTTTCCCTCAAATCTGCACTCGCAGACACAAGCTACTGTTCAAGAGGTCTGACATCGTAGTAGTTTAATATCATTGTATTAAATTTCAAACAAATAAAATAAAGACAGTGCTTTGTACACTGTCTTTTTAAAGTGAGATTTACAATTGTAGCAGAAGTTTGAAAATTATTACTACTTTGATAAAAACGTGATAATACCTACCTTAGAAGCTAGGAATTTAGGGCCTCCTGCCACAGCAGACTCCCAAGGCGGTTTTCCTGTATGCATTTTATGCAGGACGCAGCCACAAGCCCAGATGTCTGATGGAAATGTGTTACACATGTTTGTCTGACACAGCTTCAAAAATAAATAAAGAGCAGGTAAATATAGATGCAGACTGTAATAATTTTTTTGTTCTTTTTTAAACATTATTCATTTAATAATTGTATCTACTCTACAATACTACACCTCACTAAAAATAGGCAGTACAATATTGGCTGTTTCACATTGGATGAAAAAAAAATTAACTTAATACTAATACAAACAATTGTATCAATGCAATATCGTCGATGTGTTAATTTAAGCTTTTCGGTGTAGAATAAGGTCATATTGGTACGGCCCATTTCTCCTTCCAATGTATCAAGCAACAACAGCCTCTAATGTCCTTAAAGAAAAGCTGAAATATGCATCCCATTACTTTCTCTCTACTTTGAGATCAAGGCAGGATTTGAAACAGATAATAGTAAAATAATTGTCTGCTAAATAAAGGCTATGTACTTTTCTCTAAGCTAACTACTACAGAAATACCATACGCAAGCAGTTACACAATACCCAATTTCATTTCAAAACAAGTGCTTACTGAAGAACTCAGTACTCAAAATTTTCTTCAGTTGGGTTTACATTTTCTGCAAATCAAACAATGTTTATTCATCAAGCTATCTTGACAAATTCATACCTCTTCAAAGCTATAATTGTATGACACAATTTGAATTTAAAATAGGACACAAACCTCAGGGCTTCGGTACTGAATAGTTCCCCTAGCCGTCACGGTCGCGCAACGTTTGTCCTGAGTGGAGAAGGATAACCCAAAGTCTGAGAGAACGGCACGTGGAGCCTCGCCTTGCCGTAAGATGATCAGAATATTCTCGGCTAATAAATAAAGAGATAAGAGATAGATTTCAAATTAAAATGACATATATGCTCTGATTTGAATATTGAATATGCAATAACCACTCAGATCAGTTAGAATTGATACATATGATCAGAAGTAACAGTAAAACAATAACATATCTTTTATAGGCAAACCACAAACAATTTTAGCGTGGTACAGAAAGTTCTCAAGTACTAAGTCTTCCCTTCAAAAGAAACTCGCACCAATAATTGCTATGTTTAGGTATTCTTGCACAAGTAACGTTAATTTTAGTCGTTAGCTCAGATTAGTTGTAGTATATTAGCATACTTCAACTGGACATGGAGCTATGTAGCACCAACTGCAAACAATTACTATACTACTATTGTGAAACAATTGCCAAGAAACGCCTAAAGACTTATTAATACTATTGCACGGCCTACTGGTTTTATTTGAAGTGCTCAAATACGCACAGCATCAGCTAAATATATAGAAACTTCAGTCATAAAATCACCTAATGATGCTGAAAATCAAATGAAGTTACTCTACAGACTAAGAGTCAATGATACAAAAAATAGAAAATATGCAATGTACATCTGCTATGAATTTATTATTACCACATCTTAAGTACATACGTTTGATATCTGCATGGACAATAGACTTCGAATGGACAAGACAGACTCCTAACATCAGGTCTTCAAAAAACTTTAATATTTGCCATCCACACAACTTTCTCGACTGGAGAAATGCTTTGAGATTTCCACCTAAAAAAACACCGGAATCTTAAAATGCTTATAATACTTTAAGAAATAACTTGTAAAAGAATTTCAAGACTTTCAATAGTAACTACGAAATAAAGGGTAGAGGTGAAAAAGCATCAAGGAGAAATGCCACTACTATTTCAAGGAAAATTCCCTGATTTTTCCTGATATTATCAGTGAACTGCTACTAATGTTCCACTGATCTTCCCTTATATTCATATAGCCCTCAATTAAGATGTTATAGTTTCTTTCGACAGACATAGGGTTAAGGAGAGCATTGAACCTATTTTTGGCAACTTCAATTTCTGATTTCATAAAACAAGGAACTGCACTTCAGAATGACTACACAGAATAGAATGATATAAAAAGATTTAGCTAGTGTCACAATTGGAAGTTGGAAAGTTGCCATTTTAAAATTAAATAACAACAAACACATGGGTTTCTATGACTTTTTGACAAATCTTTCATTCCCCCTGATTTCCCCTCATTTATCATGAAATTCCCTGATTCTCCCTGAATTCCCTGACTTTGGTGGCAACCATGTGAAATGGCAAATGATGACTAGCGCTAGCAGTTGGTGGTTTTTCAAGAAAAATAAGGGGGTTATGTGCTGAATTTGCTGTGTATCTCAGAAGCAGCCGAGTGTCAGCCGATTGTCTGCAACTTTTAGGTAAACTTGCCTAGTATTTGCCGACTCGGTGGCACATGGCGGCATTTTTCCCATTTGCTCCCTAGAATAACCTATACTGGAGGCTAATGTCCACGACATGACGAATTGCTACTCATGTTTCGAAAGGTAACATTTTACTGGGGGGTCATATTAAGGAGAGTGCGACTCTGGCAAACTGACAGGCAAAAAATTCCCCATATTCCTTCCTCGGGTTTCTATGGAATGCTCAACTTCTACTGGCATTACCAGAATAGTGAACGTGATTCAAAGTATTTAACTTATAAAAAATTTTGAAAATCACCTTCAGCATATTCCATAAACAGTCTAACGCTCGTATCGATCTCCTGACTGTCATAGAAGTTAATAATATAATGGCTTCCTTTCAAAGATCGCAAAATTTTAACTTCATCTATATTGAATTTGTCCCTTTCGATCTAAAGTAGAAACGACAATATTATATAATAATTACAGAAATATCCAAACAGCACTTCATAGTAGAGAGGCAGAAATTAGCTGACACCAAATCTAATTTTAAGATGCAGTGATTACCACGCTGTGTACAAAATGTAACTTTAATTCCTACTTTCCTTTCAAAACAAAAATTCTTGCTGGCAATTCAAAAACACTTTCTTTTGCTTTGATGCTCAAATAACTCATTAGTAGTGGAAGCAAAAAATCATTTCCTTTGATGAGACATAAATGCCACCACATTTTCACCCCTTTCCTGGCATCATTGTGGCGCTAAAAAGGGGGTCCGTCAAATTTATGGTTGAAATAAAAGACGTGACTATAAACATTTTTTGGGGGCTCCATCTCAAGTTCCCTTCTTTCTTCCCCAATTATTCACTTTCTTTACTGGTGCGGTTGGCAATCAGGGGGACTGCAATAAATTGACTTAATTCCTACCTTAGTAATCGCAAACAGTTTGATTTTGTAAATGGACACTCATCACCTCTATGTGACATATCCTGTGGTGTTCCTCAAGACTCAGTTCTCGGTCCACTCCTGTTTCTCATTTACATAAATGATTTGCCTAATTCATCAAAAATTTTTTCTTTTTTTCCTTTTTGCTGATGATGCTAACATTTATTGTGAATGAGATGATCTTAAACTGCTTACAAGGAAGCTTAAAAAGGAACTAAAGAAAGTCAAATTGTAGCTTGACTCAAACGAGCTTGCTCTTAATATGGGAAAAACTAACTTTGTATTATTTCACTCCCCTCAAAAGAAATTGTCAGTGAACTTCAAACTCAAAGCTGATAATCAGGAAATTCAAAGAACCAAGTATGTAAAATCTCTAGTAGTACTTATGGACGAGCATCTCTCCTTGAAGTATCACGCAATTGAGCTACGTACAAAGCTCTCCACAACTTCTAGCAGTTTCTTTAAACTGCACCACTACTGCCCACTTCGAACCCTTATCAGCCTTTACAACTCACTGTTTTCTTCCTTTCTCCTCTATGGCCTCATAGCATGGGTCCCTACTTTTGTTTACTACCTTAATCCATTATTAAAACTATAGAAGAAAGCAGGGTGTCCACTAAGTTAAACTTGAAATTCTAGCCAAAGTTTCGGAAACAGTGACCTTTTTCCAGCTTTTTGGGCAGAAAAAGCACATTGTTTTCCAGTTACACCATGGATTTTCATACTAAATTCCAGCCATTGAAAATGAGTCCGACTATTGTCACAAAGCATCGAGTGACCTTAAAATTTCCAACATTGGAATTGCCTATATAAATTCAAGGTCATTCGGCAAACCAGCCCTGGAGGGTAAAGCATCTACCAACCACCCTGGCAAAACATAGGGAAACTACCAATCCTGGATCGAAGCGGTGAAAAAAGGCCTGTCCCAGGTGATATTGAACAATCTTTTCTTCTTTAATCCTGTTTCTCGAAAAGATCAATTTTCATCTAATACTGTCGATAATTATCATTACGCCCAAAAATAAAATTCCAGCTTTTCCAGCCAAAGAAGGAGAAAAACCTATGGCCCTCCAGCATTTCCAGCCAAATTCTGAAAAAGGCTCATTTTCCAGCTTTTCCAGCATTTCCAGCATTTCCAGCTTTTCCAGCCGGAGTGGACACCCGGAAAGTTCTGCGCTGTATCAAATTTGAATCATTCTCAGCTCCCTCAGCACCAATCTTTCAGTCTCTCGAAATTCTGAAGTTTGAGAGTACTCTGCACCGAAACATCTTGACTTGGATTTATAAAGCAATCAACAAACTATCCCTTCTCACTTCCACAAATATTTTCACTCGAACACGACTGTTCATAAGATTGGAACCCGACAGGCAACTAGAGGTGATCTCTTTAAATCCCTTAAAAATACTGCTATTTACGGCCTTCAAACAAGCCAATATTTTAGTTCTAAACTCTGGAACATACTTCCCCTTTTCACCCGTGTTGCTAGCACTGTCGCAGTTTGTCGATCCAAATTGAAAGCTCACATTATTAGCTCGTGTTAGCTCAATATCCTCATTGGAGTTTCGTTGCGAATAACATCGGGTACTGTAACATGTTTGTCATTACAACATATTTTGGTAGATTTATTTGTTTTAATGGGGGGGGGAGGGGCTCTCTAGATCTAATACAACCATGTAAAGTTCTTTTTTCCTATCTTTTTACGTTTAATTTGCTTTTTCTTTTTTCATAAGTCTTTAGCTTTTAATTTGTAAATAGATGGCCCCCTGTAAACCAGCATAGCTGAATGGGCCACTGTCTATAGAAATTGAAATGTACATATGTATGTATGTATGCATGCATGTCATCTATTCACACCTAACTCAATCTATTCAAAGGTGTTGCAGCCCGACGTCATGTTTTCACGAAGGGCAGCATTCAGATTCATATTCAGATTTATATTCAGATTCAGTGTCATTTCAGTCAATGGGATCTAGTGAACTTATAGGTATATTATAAGTAGTTAGCTGTAATGTTATTTTGTAAAATTGTATTTGGGATTGACCGATAAATAAATCAGACTGAAACTGAAACTGGCTGTCACTTAAGTTAGGATCTAAAATAATATAGCAAGGTTAATGAGCAAGCTACTTCATGAAGATTAATCTATGATACGATTATAACAATCTAACTCATACTACAGACAGTATGCAACTCAATCAGCACCATCCAAGAATAACAATATCATCACTAAGTAAATATTTGAAATATCAACAAAATGCAATTTACCTCCTTCATCGCATAGCATTCTTGTCGCTTACGGTCAACCAACGAAAAACATCTGCCAAACCCTCCTGATCCAAGGAGACCTTCAACATGACATTTTCTTCCATTCACATTGATAAACTACAAGTGCAACTTCAAATAAATGGTCTGTATATTAACCATAATAAGTTTCATGAAAGTATTATTAACTATCATAGAGTGATCAGTGGTTCTCCCTATGAAATTCTCTGATATTTCCGGGATTTCCTTGACAAAATTTAGCAAAATTCCCTCCCCAACATTGCTACTGTCTTTCAAAGCAAATCTTCAAAAAGCTCCCCATCCTTCCAACACAAAGGCAGCTGAGAGAGAGCACAATATACGAATTTCCTTGATTTCTCATTCTTTCATTTATTTCCTCTCTCCTTTCTTTGATTTTCCACAAATGAAATTCTTTAATTTCCAAAAGTGAATAATCCAAAAATTTCAATCATCCAATGCTGGGTTATCCACAGCACACTGTATTTGAATGTACCAGCTTTCTTTAACTTATGCATGATTTTTTATTCAACCACAGCAGGGTTTATACAGACTTTTAGACAACAATTTTCCTGACATTAACAAAAAAGCTCAAATTTTTCCTCACTTATTTCGTAAAAACCTACATTTTCCCCTGAACTTTTCTGGACAAAGAACCTTTTCACCCTCACTCATGGGGTCAAAATTCAGCCGCTGTTCCTTGTCTTGTGTTAACAATACATTAGACTTGGGACTTTAAATGAGGGCAATTCCACGAAAATGTCAACCCCCAGTGTGAAAATGCTTTCTTCGCCATATATACATAATACATATATTTTTAGTTTTCTAGATAATAAGGCTAGTCAATGAACCACTGAACAGAAACATTCCATTTTTCACACCCATGGGTACTTCATACCTTTAATATATTTGTCCTGTCTCAAGCATGGGGAAACTGCCAGATACTGTGACTAACACTTCCATGCTTTGCTACTATCTTCAGATGATGTTATGTCAGTTACTGGGTTATGTTATGTCAGTTACCAAGGAGTATAAACCTCTCTAACTCATTGTGCTTCACCTTAGCTTTAACATATTGTCTTATATTTTATTTGATATGTGTAAAGAATGACAGTGAGCTTTCAATTAAAAGCTCCAAACACTCAGAAAAATTGGCAGTGAATGTAACTGTTTTTTCACTCTCAGAGTTATGTCAGTTACCATCTCAAGCCTTCAACCAACAACACAGTATTTACATTTGATTGACAACAATAGTATTTGTTCAAGATTCTAATCCACCTTTAGTCACTGAAAATATTGAGTTTCTCCACAAATAATTTTTCTTGCAAATTGAGTATAACCCAGACCTAACTGAAAAGGACACTTTCTCCCTTGACATTCCCTGACTGTATAAACCCTGCACGTATGTGGATTCACAAATATACTACATACTCGCTCCATCAACTTGGTCCTGTCAGCAGAACTCTTTACAGCAATGTTGTTTTGAAGCGTATCTTGATGTGCACGTAGCTGGGGATCATCTAAAGTAAAATTAAAAGAGATACATAAAAGAAATAGAGAATGACAATTGTTCCAGTAAAATATAAGAAACAACACAATGAGGCTGTTCTGTAATATGTGCATAAATCTAAGAATTACTTGCTACTTTGACAATAAGCAACCTCCTACTAACTCAAAGAATCATTTGTCACTTGCAGGCCTCATTAGAAACACAATATACCTTCAAGTACAGTGCACCTTCAGATAGAAATAGAAAGCAGCATATAGTCAGATATAAAGAGGAGGCTCAAGGGGAATGGGCTGAAATAATTGCATGAGACAAAACAGTATTCCTGTTTGTTTACTGGATAGTTATGTATTACAAATTATGTATTATTCCTGACAGCATATTTTATTGGTTTTGGGCTTGCTTAACTCCCCACCTATTCCATGTATTCCTGATGTGCCAAGCTCCCATTTTCTTCCATACTCCCTGGTTACTTGTTCTTTACATAATGTGCCAACCCATTATTTCAACGTCCCTGTCTATGCAGAAGATGAGAGTAGGCACATGAAGTTACCATTAATGTGCTCTTTATATGTAAAGTCATTTTAACAACTAACTACCCACAAAACTACATTAAGCATAACAATAAACAAATTAGTTCCGTGGTAATATAAACAGTCAGCTTTCACTTTCAATTGAAGATATTTGAATATCTAACATTCCTAATAAGGGGGAAATAGTAATGGTTTTTATACTTACAAAATGCCTATGAAAAACTAACTTACCTAATTGTCTTGGTTCTTTTCTACCCCCAGTGATGTTTTTATGAGTTATCCCCTGTGGTACAGATGTTTGAGGTGCAACAACCACCTTTTTCCTTCAATGGCAAAAAAGATAGAACTAGATAAAGAAGCATCAAACAAATCTGCAAATCTGGGAAATCTGTGTAAACAATTCAAATGTAAAGTGTGGTGGATCTACATGCATAGTTATACAATTAAAATTGAGGAAAACAGGTATTTGACAACAAAAGTTACTCAATTCAATTTAATAGTCAGTCAACAAATAGCTAAAATGTACTTACAAAGCATCAAGTATCTGCAAGAAAGCAACAGGTTGGAATTAAGATACAAAATCTTCAACTATATTGGCATGTAAAGGAAATTATAGAATAGGAGCCTATAGGCATGTAGTTGCTGAGCTAGAAATTAACACTGTTTCAGTGAAATATGTATCAACTCCTCAGAGCAATTTTTCAATCTTCAGGTGGTTTAAATCAGTAATACAGTCATGTAGTTTCTACTTCATATTACTGCAAATGTTCTTGAGATATGTGACAATGCTTAGTCATATATTAGCTGGAAGTCTTGAGACAAATTGACTAAAATTGCTCAATAAAATCAAATAATAACACTATATCTCCTTTCTTACTTTATAACTTATGTACAGTACTTGTGATTTATAAAGTATGAATGTAGTGTCATAATTATATCCACATACCACCTGACTCATATCTATCATCTCACAATCACCATCATGATCATACTTGTATCTTGCATTCCAATCTTCTTCTAGATGAAATAATTGTAGAAGTTATATAACAATTCTGATCAAACTTATTATCTAAATGGTAATTTATGGACAAAAGAATTGCAATTCAAGATATTTTAATATTGAATAAAACATGAATTCTTCATGAATGAGTAGGTATATAGTCTCTCCTATGCATAGGTGCTGACTACACAGGGGCTTGAGCCATGCCTGGAGAATGCTCTGCACTGTGTGCCCAGAGTGGGAATGTATTATTTTTGAAGTATTTCCATTATCTCCTAATTTATTAATATCTGTATACTTTATTGTTGGGGGTTGCAATGCAAAAAACCTCAGGTCAAAATAATATATGGCTAAACTTCTACAGGCCTTTTAAAGTTGGCCTAACTTTTCAATATGTCAATTTGTTTGCAAATTTCCCAAAATGCTGAGAAATATAGCTCATCTCCAAATTCACATAGAACTTGACTGACAAAAGGTTTTAATTTACTTTTTTCATATAAAATGTACCATTATAAGATCTAAGCAACAATTTTACATAAAAAGTTAAAAAAACTTTGATTTTCTCAAGTGTATGAAAACTTTTAAGTCTATGCCAATTTTTTCCTAGAACCATGAAACTTCTAGCAACTTTCAAAAATTTGGCAAATTTTGGCAATGCATTGGCTTACAAATTCTTAAAATGCTAGCAACAGATTTTTAAAAATCAGTTAAAAGGAATTAAAAGCTGATTCAGGAACCACATGCAAGGAACAATGTTTTTCAGAAAAACAATACAGTGCTAGTCTTGATGAAATATACTATATAATATCCAATTACAAAGTGTATTCAAGGTAGGAACTTTTTTTTAATGTTCCAATTTGAGCTGGCGATGATAAAATCAAAATTTGGCACTTATGCTCCTGTGACAAAAACAACACATCAGCATACCTGCAGGAATACTCAATTTATACACATTTTCTGTTGGAGGAAATTTCCTACTGCTACTTGGAATCTTCCTGCAATACAAAAAAATATTCATAAATAAAGCAACTTCAACATACAGCTAAACATTGCAGAATACAAGAGGTGATAATAGCCACATCAAAGGTAGGTTGATTGCAAATAGTGATTTGCACTAACCTATTTGTTCACTGATAAACATCTAAAAGGATCATTGCTAAAAGGATCATTGCTTGGGCAAAATTTCTTGCTAAAGAAGAATATGCATCCTCAAGCTAGGGAAGTGCAAACACCTTTCAGGCTGTCACACCTGAGCTCAAGAGAGGATTCAAGCCTCTAGAGGGTGGGGCACAATGCAATTCCTTTTGGGGGATGTACTTTTGCTGGGCTGAGTTTCCACAATGACAGACCAATCCTGCACAGTGGTTGTTGGGGCTGATGATGCACAGAACATAAAATGGAAACAAGATTGCATACATAAATTTCACACAAAAGTTGTTGCTTTTGCAGACACAGTTTTTTTTCCAGTGTCAAAAAAACAGTGAAAATAACTCAAGTTAAAGAAAATGAAAAGGAACTGCAGGAAAAACCATATTTTCTCTTGCTGCCTGCCATAACTAAATGAAAAGCTTTCACCATTACAGACATAAATGAATGCCATCATAGATGAACATCCTGAATAATGGTATTCATTTACACATCTAAAGGTGAAAAGGTAATGGGGAAATAATCTAAAAAGCCATAGAAGAGAAGGAAGGAGATGAACTGGGGGTGAAGCCTCCAGAAATTGTTTTCCAGCCACACTCTTCTGACTGTCTGCAAATCTAGGAATCACCTCCTTCACATAGTCATATAGTTCAAAATGATTTAGGTGCAATGCATAGATAACATGCATGCATACATACATGCATTTTGTACATTTCAATTTCAATAGACAGTGACCTATTCAGCTATGCTGGTTTACAAGGGGCCATCTATTTACAAATTAAAAGCTAAAGACTTATGAAAAAAAGACAAAAGTACATCCTTCAAAAAGTCTAAAGATAAAAGTGTACAAAACAAAATAACATAAACCCAGATATGATTATAAATATGACATTAAAGATTATTGATAACCTTGTTGTCATGTTGACAATGATGGTGATACCATCCCATGTCACACATGAGGTGTATGATTGTGGCTAAAACACAGCAGGGCTTCTTGGGACCAGACAGGATTGTTCTGTACCCAATCACATTTACTTAATTATTCCTTCCCAGGAGATTGGTCCACAATATGCCTTATTGCTAAACAGCATAGTGCCAGTAGAACTATGACCAATTTTGTGTGTGATAAAGAGAAATTCAATACTTGCAGAATCAGAGCAGGTCTGAGTTTGACCAGGTGTTGAGATTATTGGTGTGGGTGTGACACTCCCCAAACCTCCCTTATTTGCACCCCTGCTAGAGGAAATAATTCAATGTCAAATTGATGAGGCTTGACACCTATCGAAAATATTGATAACAGCTACCCCATGGTGCTCATCATAAATAGACAATGGAATCAGGAAGCATGAAAGTGTTGTCTCAATTCTCAAATAGGAAATAAATAATTATATCATGAAATCATAAAGCTACAGTATACATAAATTGGATTTAGCAAATGAATTGTTACAACTTTCTAACCAATTTTATGAGGGCTATCTGCTAATATACAACAAGTCATTGTTTCAGTACTTCCAAATAGTAGTTTGTACTAGATTAGGGTTTGTACATTAAAGCTACAACAGTATTAATATACAGAACACAAACAACTAATCAGCATAAAACCAACCCCTGAAATCAGTTGCAAATAAGTTAAAGGGTATCCAACCTGATTTTCTAATCAATTTTAGAATGTTAATTAAGCATATTCTATCTCAAAGTTATGATGCTTATTTACTAGATGAGTGAACATCTTGTCTGCAAATATTAATCGAAGAAAAGCTGTCATGGATATATGGGGCTGCTAAAGTGAGTGAAGTTATCTAGTTACAGAAGCAAAGCCTAGCTTATTCTGTTAAGTTCTGCTGTTCTGCTGATGAAATCAAACCAAAAGTTTTATGAACTTTGCTCAATGCGTATTTGATTTACATTTCACTACATACAAGAGCAACATGGCATTGAGAGATGATGTCGCAAATTTCAAAACAAAATTCTATACTTTACAATATAATCTATGCATTTTCAAGTCAGCAATGTCAACAAGGCACTTACAATTGGACTGCTTGAGAAGGGGCTTTTCTGTTGGTCTCTGCAGTGCCCTGTAAGACAGCAACATGCTGAAATGAAGATAACACAAATCCAAGCTTAGTCACTGCAGCAACCTGCTAGAAAAACTATGAAATTGGATCCTCTTGAAGACAATTACAGAGCTAGTTTCTTGGCCTACTTCAGAAGTGTGTGTACCACTCCTTAGAGCAATTTTCCTCCCTTGTGGTCAATGATTATAGAAAATAGACAACTATCATAATCTTGCAGAGTTAAAGGAAATTCTGAATACATATCAAGTCTTACTTTGGTCATAATTTATATATTAGAGCACAAATATAATGAAATGGAAATCCCCCAATGCAGCTACTTCATATTGCAATTTGCTACATCACAATGTCATATATAATCTGCTAGATGTGCTTTCCATCTGAATCTAACAAAAAATCCAGGGTTGCTTTAAAAAGTTTGTTGTTTTGAACCCATGTGTCCGCCAATACTGTGCAAGGAAATCCTACCATATTGATTATTCCTAATTCACAAAAATAGCTTTCAGCATTAAGTAGCTGCCAAAATTCCTCATGACACTTATGAAAAATAATGAACCAACAAAGTCTTTTCAGCATTTCCACTCTTGCACCTTACACACATCCCCTTCCTCTATAACAATATTTTGCTCATGAGACATTTAGTGCTATTGGGCAAAGAGGGCTTTCAATTACGACATGTGCTTCTCCAAAAAACAACATTAGGAGGGGACTACAGTTAAGTGCAGAATTAATGTTGCACAACTTTTGGCAGCTATTGTAGCCTCAAGGCTATTTTGTATTCATGCCCTTTTTACTGGGAGGTAGAAATATGAAAAGGCTTTCCAGAGGAATAAAGACATTCATCTTCAAAAAAACTTTATTTATAAGGTGGTGATGGTTAAAATTGACATGTCCTTTCTTTCTTCCTTGCATATAATTATGTACTTGCAGTTCATGATTTATGACATGTTTAATATTATGCTATAATGTAAATCATAAAAATAACAACATACCATTGGGCTCACTTCTTTCATGATACAATCACCATCATCATCATATTCAAACAAAGAAGCTAAATATTTGCAAACTTTAACAGACTCTAAAATAAGAATTACAAAACCATATAAAAGAAAAGAACATAAAATTATAGAGCTTATAGAATATAAAAGTTATAAAAATCTCTTCTTAATTTTGATTATAATCATAATTCAAATGATGAAGAAAAGAATAGCTCTTTCTATGAATTATAGTGCCTTTTGTTTCACTTCATTACAACAACTGAATAAAATTTTAATGTCCAATGTCCAACATCTGTATAGCAAATGACTTGCCATAATGCTCAAACAAGGAATAACATTTGAAACAACAAATAAAAACAAGGAGAACTGATATATGGTTGAAAGCATTGAAACTCAGTCAAAGACTTTTACCTACAAAGCAATTTTTACATTTTTTTACATGTAGCATGAGTAGCAGATGGTATACATTTCTCTACTGTAACAAAAATCAACTAATCTGCATACCTGTGTTAGTGTCTCTACTGCCATTACAATTTGTAGGAACACTATTGTTATAAAAGTGTTCTGTAGCATACTTGCTAGAACAAGGTTTTCCAGCAAATTTATTATCCCCATTTTCATATGTGGCTATACTGCAAGATCAAAAATTGGTTGTAGATGGTGCTCAACAAGTGGAGATATATATACAAGAGGGAGACATTTGTTCTATAACTAGTACTTCAATCAAGAATGGTATACTGCAGAGAATTTTACAATTTCAATGGTGAGTACTTTATACTGATGGAGGACTAGTTTATCAATTCTCTAAACCTTATTTTTGTTCGAGACAAAAAAATAGTTCCATCTGTAACTGGATGTAATCTGGGACTAGGATATTGTGGGGGTATTAATGCTTTTTCCCATGAAAGCTGTGAAAAGCTTAGATCAGGGGTGGGCAAACTACGGCCCTCCAAATAATTTTTCATGGCCTGCCAATAACATTTCAGACTTCATACGAGTTGTTGTAGGAATTTTGATTCTTGGAATTGCTTTCTCACTGCAAAGATAGTGCATAGATGATGACCCTGGTAGCGAAAACATTACTTTTAAATCTGGAGTGCAATTCAGGTAGCCTACATTTGAGGTAGACTGACTTTTTCTTGGTGTATTAGCATGAGATTGTTTTGTTTGTAATGTAAGCTTCCATTCAAAAAAAAAGCTTGACCTAGTCTTTTCATTTTCCTTCTTAATCTTCAAATACGATGAAATCAGGTTGAAGGATCAGCCTTTCCTTCTCACCATATCAATAATGAAACAAGTACATGCTAAACTGCAATTGGGCATTTTCCGATGTTCTAGAGCGTGTTTCCCATATGAGATTTAATCAATGACCAAAGATCTGCAACATGTAAGGGGCTTCCAACTCTGAATTGGACTTCTACAACCACATTTATCATGCCTGTATTTACAAGAAAAATCAGGCATAGATCAGGGATTTTTCATGGGTAGAAACTGGTGGTCACCCTATGAACCTCATGTAATTTACGAATGGATAGCTTAGAGTTACCACGAATTAAGACAGGATCCTGGAGTACAGAGTGCAGTGTTTTTAGGCTGCTAATTGTGGCTTACAGTGCCAGATGAAGCTAAGAATTCCAGAACTATAGATGAATTCAAAAACGTTATAAAGCATTAGAAAGGTCAGGAAAATTGTCCCTGTAGAATATGCAGACAATATGTAGCGAAAGTTGGCTTCTTAGCTTAGAACTACTTATGTTATATTACAATTAATATATAACAAATTCGGTAAGCTTGACATCAAATGAATAAAGGTGTGTAGGTTTAATATCAAATGAAGTTTTTCACGCTAAAATAACAACGACTAATTGAGAGCCGTGTACAGTGACGTCTGAACGTAATTATTACGTTCAGACGTCATTGATATATTTGATGTTTTCTATAAGCTTTTGCAGTAGACGTAAATTAGCTTCCTTTAGTTATGTGTAAGCTTACTATAAATTAATTTATTATTCTTATTATTATTATTATATTATGCTTATTACCACGAACATTAAGTGTTATGGCGAAATACACAGCATGACGCAATCACTGAATAAGGTTATGATAACCCTATTCTGTGATTGTACTAAAATGCAATTACGGTAGACCTGAGGCCTGAAAATGACCACTACGTTACTCTATTAAATGCTATCAACTAATTACCAAAAATAAGCCAAAGTACCTTACCCAGACATTTTGTATGGACTGTTGTTTCCTTATATGGCTGTGTACATAATTGTATTTTTACTTATGATGGGTTGAATTGAATTTTGAACCTCTGTCCATCGAAAGTGTCCTGTGTATGACATACAACTACATCCGGTTGTAGAGTTTCGACGTGGGATAATGAGGTTACCCTTTGCTACAGCTACCTCCAGGTCACCCTTGAGCAAGGTGTAGCACTTGTTAGCTCTCCCCGACACCTCAAAGTACCGGGTTGGCGTCCGGTGGGGGTTAGCTGTATCATGGGTAGAGGGGACTCTTTAGTCTTGGTTGACAACCTCTCTAGTGATGGTGTCACGATAAAAGCACTGGTGGTAGTTCAGCATGAACACTGCCAAGAGGAGAAAGCATTGGAGAACTACTCCTCTTCTCTACGTATCTCCAAAAACTCCTGAAAATAATGAACGAATTCAAGAAATTGGATGTATTTACCTCCGGTGAGCCCCTCAGGCCGGTTGGTATCTCACAAGCACCTGGGGAAGAGCCAAGGATCGCAAGGAGTACTACTGCCTTAGTTGATGACGGTTACAAGCCTGAATGTGTAAGGATATGAATGAGCGGTCTAAGGCTTAGTAAAAAGAAGGAAAAAGTAAGAATAGCAGCATGGAACGTACGATCAATGGGATTAGGAAAATTAAATATGATTACGTCAGAAGCAAATAGATACGACTTGAAAATACTGGAAATAGCAGAACACAGATGGGCAGAAGAGGGGGATTTTGGACCACAAGATGGTGGTATGATGATCTTTCAGGAGCGAAGAGCGCTGGGATGTGTGGAGTAGGTTTTTATCTCAGTAGGGACATGGAGAAAGCCCTAATGGGATACAATCTAGTAAATGAAAGAATAGTGCTAGTACGTATTAGAGGTAGACATAGAAACCTTACTAGTATACAAGTGTATGCTCCAACAACCCAAGCAGATGATGAGGAAATAGAAGCTTTTTATGAAGAATTGCAGGTGACTATTGCAAAAGTAAATAAGAGAGATGTAGCAGTAATTATGGGAGACTTCAATGCAAAAATTGGTGAGAATTGGGGCAGGTTAAATTCAAACGCAATAGGGCCATATGGTTTGGGAGGAAGAAATCCGAGAGGAGACAGACTGGAGGATTTTGCTGTAGAAAATGACCTGGTGATTGCGAATACCCTATTTCAGCATCCAAAACGAAGACTCTACACATGGACATCACCGGATGGAAACACAAGAAACCAAATAGATTTCATATTTATAAAACGAAAGTGGAGAACGTCAGTGTTGAATGTCAAAGCCTTCCCAGGTGCAGATTGTGACACAGACCATGAGCTTCTCTCTATGAGCATAAGACTTAAGGTAGTAAAACAAAAAGCAGACCATCGTCCCATTCGCTTTGATTTTGAAGCTGTAGCCAATGAGTACTCAGTAGAAGTCAGAAACAGATTTGCCAACCTTCTGCAAGACATAGATGAAGAGGAACCTGATGCAATCGCAAACAGGGCCAGAGAGGTATTAATAACAGCTGCAGATACACATCTTAGGAGGAAAAAATGGAGAAGACAGCATTGGATATCTGACTAAACAATAAAAAAGATAGAAGAGAGAAGAAATTGAAAGGTAAATCAGATTTGATAAGTAAACAAAAGTACAAGCAACTTAATAAAGAAATAAGGTCACTTTGTAGAGCAGATAAGACAAAATACATAATTACAAAATGCAATAACATACAAAAACACCAACTGAATAACAACTCGCGAGCCATGTTTCAGGAAGTAAATAGCATAACCAGAAAATTTCAGCCACAGCAATGTGTTATCAAGGATAAATTGGGAAGAGTTTTGACAGAAAATGATGAGATTCGATCAAGGTGGTAAGAGTACTGCAAAGACATGTATAGATGCAATGATGGAGAAGAGGAAGAAGAAGAGGTACACAATGGGGATCTTGAGGAAGGTAGAGAACCATTAAAAGAAGAAATTGAATGGGCTATAAAAAAACTTAAAGGATGGGAAAGTACCCGGCTGTGATGGATTGACGGCAGAGATAATAAAGTTGAGTGGAGAAGAGGGAACAGATGTTTATCATCATCTTTGCAAGAAAATTTGGCATACAGGTAAATGGCCTCTGGATTGGAAGAGAGCGGTGTTCATCCCTCTGCCAAAAGAAGAAAATTTGAAAGAATGCATAAACTATCGGACAATATCCTTGATAAGTCATGCAAGCAAAATACTTTTTAAAATCCTACAAAAGAGAATGGAGCGGAAGGTAGAGGAAGAAGTAAGTGCCACACAGGCAGGGTTTAGGAGAAAATCTGGTACACGTGACCAAATCTTCAATTTGAAATTGATCATTCAAAAATGCAGAGAATTTAATGTTGATCTATACGTATGTTTTATTGACTACTCCAAAGCTTTTGATTGTGTTTCACATAGCAAACTTTGGGAGACACTCAGAGACATGGGATTCCCAAGCAATGAAGTAAAGCTAATAAAAGAGCTCTACAAAGGGCAACAATCTGCGGTTCGAACAATCTGTGGAACAACAGAGTGGTTCTCAGTAAAAAGAGGAGTTAGACAAGGGTGTATCCCATCACCATATCTTTTCAATATTTATACTGAGTCAATAATGAGGGCGATAGAAGTCGAGGGCAGTAATGATCACTTTAATGAATTCAATATACATGGTCATAAAGTAAGTAATCTTCGATTTGCAAATGATACTGCTCTTTATCACACACAAATGAAGGCTTACAAAATCTTGTTGAATCTGTGAAAACTCATAGTGAGAGGAAACATCTTATGCTTAATGTCAAAAAGACTAAAGTCATGAAAATGGATAAAGCAATAGGACCAGTAAACATTACAGTCAATAATGAAATTTTAGAGACAGTGAACAAATATGAATATCTTGGCAGCACAGTAACTGACAACGGTGATGGAAAAATAGAAATTACAAGGAGATTGGCGATTGCAACCAACAAACTAATGAGCATGAAATAGTTGTGGAAAGGAGAGTCTGCTCAAACAAAATTGAAACTATTAAGGGCTTGCATTTTTACTGTTGCAACATATGGGTGCGAGACATGGACTATGACCAAAGCTGTGTCAAAGCTTATTGACTCCTTTGAAATGAGATGCTACAGGCGGATATTAAAGGTATCATGGACAGAACATCGGACAAATGAGTCGATTAGGAATGAACTGGAGGTCAAAGAAAATTGGATTAGGAGCTATGCACTTAGGCAAAAGTTAAAGTACTTTGGGCACCTTAAAAGGCATGATGGAATGGGACGGATCATCTTGGAAGGCAGGGTTAATGGGAAAAGAAAACGAGGAAGGCCTAGGAGACAGTGGGAGAAGGACATAGAGGATGTGCTGAAAATGTCAATTATAGAGGCTGGAAGACTGGCTAACAACAGGGATGAGTTTCGGACAGCTGTCAGGGCGCGCCACGTCCTCTCAAGGATAAGCGGATTGGATGATGGTGGTTCCTAAGTTAATGTGTAATTTAGAATGTTGGACGACAAATTGATGAAAAACAATGGAACAAATCGGAAAGAATACAAGGCAAAATTTTAAAGGGGATTATGAGACTACCAAGTACGACACTATATTGGGGATTGCTAAAAGAAGTTGGGGTGTGGCCGTTTAGAAAAGTAAGTAGTTATCAGAGATTATTGCTATTCCAAACTTTAATGATATCGGAGGAGGATAGACTAGGCAGAATAGGTATAGTAGAACGAATACTTGGTATAGATAAACAAAACGTATTGCACAGGAAATGCCAATAAAGCTAAAATGAGTGGAGGAAATGGAAAAGGAGTCATAAAAGTGTCGTTAAGGAAAGAATAGGGGTAAAAATAGAAAGGGAAGTGAAATATAGAGAACAACACTATAGGAAAATGAGAAACCAAGTGGATCAGTGTTTTGAAAGAAAGAGATATATTAAAGAGATATCAATTGGAGAGGCAAGTTAGAAGGAGACTTGAAATGATGGACATTGGGAATAACCTTGGTAATGACAGAATTTTTAGGTATATAAAGAAGGAGTCTTCAGAGGATTTCATAGTTCGTAAGAATGAGTTAACTGAAAGAGGAATGAAAGTAGAGAGTAATCAAAGAAGAGTGAAAGAGAAAAATCGATAAACGGACACAATTCCTGTGAACATGCAAGAGTTCATCGACTCTTAATTGAGATCCTGAAGGGTTCATCGGAGGTTTTGAGGGGGCAAGCTTTTTGTCTTATGTGGAGGGAAAACTATGATGGTGCTCAAATCGTACTGAATTCATCGGAGGACCCAGGTGTACCTGTTACACCAAAAGGCATATAGATCGATCCTGACCTGGGGTAATTTCTAGGGGGTTCAGGGGGACGGAGCCTTGTCAAAATCTCTGCTTATTTTGGGGGGCTCGGCCCCCTAAAACTCTTGCATTGGCTTGGCTTTTCAGAGTTTATTGGCCTTGCTTCCAAAGTGCTATGATCAACTGTACACTGCTATATGACTATTGAGGCATTTTTTATTGTTGACTATACTATATTAGTGTTAAACTAAATTATCATACTTCCATCTTTCAAAATATGGGCGTGGTTGTAGCTGGGCCTCACCCAAACTATGGGCGTGGTTGTGCCTAGAGCCCCCCATGTTACCACTGATCCTGACTACGATTGGACTACGATGGACTAGGATGGAGCCTTTATGACTTGGCCTAGTAGTCAAAAATTCTTAAGTTGCCCCGTCACAACCGGTTTAGATTGCGATTCCTGAAAGCAGCTAACAAGCATGTTTTTGTTATATGTAGCACTATTACCAGCAAATTTGTACGAAAAAGAAATCTTGACTTACTAAAGACAGAAATCTTGACTAGTGATTAACTAGATTCTTTTTTGCTCGACTAATGACTAAGGGCATCCCTCCCTCTACACCCCACATCTTTTCTAGATTGACAATGTCTGTTGTCCATTGTAGAAAAGTGTTCATTGAATTCTGAAAGCAAATCAACCACACGTTTCCAGGAAAAAATTCTGGAAGGAAATCAACCAAATTTTCAATTTTTGTTGGCAAATTTGTGCCATTTCGTTACGAAGGAGCGCGTGTTGAGGGCGTCACACTCCATTACGACGTTCTTTCAGGCATGATTTTCCGACAGCACGTCCTCCCAAAACGCCGTAGTATTTGCAGATAGGTCTTGTTATAAAGAGGTTGATCCCTTTTTGCGTGCTGTAATGATGCAGTACCATGTTCAGACAACATGATGCTGCATATAAATGAAAAATTTAAATATCGTAAGTAATTTGTGCTTGTTCATCAATGTAAAAAGTAGAAATGGTAATACATAGCTAAAGGATCCAAGTGGTCATTGACCTAAATATGCTGGAATATTTATTACACTGTTGGAAGATCAGCAATGTTTATTGCCACGCTTCAATTGAATTTGATCGATTTGATTGCAACTCTTCGAATAAAGGCCTGAGCTGATTGTTGAATAGAAGCATTACTGTATTTACACCTAGCAAAATGTTTGAACCTGTTTATGTTTAGTGGAATCTTAAAACAAGTAGCTGAAACTGTTGCTACAAGAATATCGTTGATCTAATATGGTTTACTATCGTTCATGGATTTTTGAAGAATCTAAGAAGCAGTTAAGATCATCCATGCTAAGGTAGAAAGTTTACTTCTTATAAAAAACAATTACTTAGCAGAGCACAGGGATATCAAGAAGCATTGAACATTTGATAATTTTCGATATCTAGGACTAAACAGCCAGTCATTTGTCACAATCTGGTCAAAATCCTAAAATCAATATCCCGATGTATTTCCCAGTGAGAATTCATAGTTAAGTTGCAGTCGAGGGATTGTTCGAAGGTCAGTGATTGGAATAAAATGCAACTACAATAAATTTGAGACTGACAGCAACGACGTATATCATTGTAGGATCAAATCAGAGAGAACAGCGAGGTGTCTAAGTTTTGGTTCATCACCAAAAGTCCATACATCTTTGTAATTTGATAATGTCCCTATTACGACAGACAATTCGAACACAAGTTACCACTAGTACAAGTGACAAAGCCTTTATTAAAACAGACAACTGGGACAAGTTAACGATGCCGTTATTAAGACAAAACTTTCAGTACGTTTCGTGACAAGAATGTCCCATATTCAGCTAATTAAGAGGGTGAAAATGCGTAGTTGTAAAGGGAAATCTAGGTACAGTGCTGTTTCCAGTTTCATTGAGATCAAGCTATTTGCAGGAAATCGTAGTTTTATTAGAAGGTATAGCGATAAGAATTGAGACAACAAACAGTTAACAGAACGTTAATAAAATCAAATAATTTAAATTTCGAATACATATTTCTGCTACAAGAACACTTTGAGTCTAATCCTCAAGAAAGGAAACAGGCTGAATAGAATTTCCAGTTCAACTTGGAGCTTGCGATCACAACTCTTCTAGCTAGAAAACAAAATAAAAACTAGCTTTTACTTTGGTGAGAATTTGCTAAAAAGAACAAAAATGAAAGCATTGAGATGAAAGCAATCCGTAGAGCAGATCCAAGGTCTACAGCCACAGCTGTCATGTAATTATTGCACAAATGATTTGAGAAAGATTTAAGCAACCCTGGAGGTTACAGCTAGAGGACTAATTATAACAAATGTCACGAGAAAGCATGTAAATAAAATACAGAATTATTGACAACCTTAGAGCAGCACTCTAAATGGGTAAAATCCACTAAAAATTCCGACTCAATAAGCAAAATGGAGGTGGTTAATAATGAAAAGGCTAGCCAATATCATCAAGCCAATACACATTTGAAATACGTTAGACCATATTGGATTCGAATGAATTCGATATGTTTTCGTGCAATACTGGTCTTCCATCTATAGGGGCATAATGAGAAGTACGGTAGAGAATGTATACACGCGATCCCGATACAGATCGAGAATGAGGGTATAATTTAACCAAAATTAGCCCACTTATCAATCTGTTGTGACATATTGGGCTTTGGTGTCTATAGCATACCAAATTAAATCTATATTTCTAAGTGCATCCATTTCAAGCTGTTTCACTATCGTGGAAAAGGAAGGCCAATACGGCACAAAATTAAATCGGATTTGTTCGATTATGATATCTTGTGAACGGGGTCAAAAATGATGAAAGGCATACCATGGAACAAATATCTTCAGCAAGGCTTCTTTTGTTAGGTTTTAAAGCCAGGGTTGCATGGCATAACGTCAAAAATGATTCAGGCACATTAGGCGGGATTGGTGACTTCGTTAAACCTCGAATCTGAAGTGTACATAAATACATAAGCGTAACAAATTGGAAATTGTAGATAAGCTGGCATTACTAAGGGCATAACTGAAAAAGGGAGTTCTTGCATGTAACTAACTGCTTTTTCAGTGGAGAATTTGTGCTGTTATCGAATATGATCATTTACTAATGAAAACACTATACAACGTAAAGACAAAGCTAGGTTACTATTATGATTTTTAAACGTTGAAATGTCGATTGCAATGTCCATAGAAGTGAAATAATACCTACTGTGGGAATTACATCTCTTGTGGCAATATCTTTCCAAAGCGTATCTCCTGTGCAGATTTCAACCAGGACGCAACCGCAGGCCCAAATGTCAGATGCAAATGTGTTGTATGACACTTTCATGCACAACTTCAAAAGTACAAGCATTGTAAGCAAATATGGATAACAAATAATCACCACCTAAACCTAACCCTAATAACCACCATACAGATTTCCTTAATAAGAAACACGAGGCTGAAATTAAGGCAAAATTAAGAAACATTTACGAAACAGACAGGCTGAGTTCCAAATAATAACTTGCAAAAACTGTTTCTACTAGTTACTTTTTGATCAAACAATCATGAAAATAGAATGAACATCCATTAAATGCCTCCTCACAAAACCTGAGCATCCTTTTTCCTGCCTTAATATTGCCTAATCTGGGTTGCAATTGTCATTAGAAGTCTTTAACTTTAAGAAATATTTAAGGCTGGATTTGATGAAATATTAAGAAACATCCAGGCTGAAGCGTTCACACTATGAGCGAATTGGGGAAGCGAACAGTTATCCGAGAAATAAAGTGGTCGCTCCAGTTCGTTTCGCTCTAACGACATGTTTCTATTGTTCTATTCGCTTCGCTATTCGCGCTTGTTGTGAACATTGCCTAGCAATCTTATTTTATTTGCCTTCCTTTTTCCTTCTACAGGCTTCACACAACCTCCTTTAAAAAAATTAAAAATTTTTCCAAAACAAAATAACCAAATTTCCAAAACCCATAAAGTCATTTTAATTTGCATTTTGAAACTAGTCAGAACAACAGAAAAACGCTAATTTCAACGAGATATTTTATACTTATCTGGTTGATTATGTTTTGCATTATAAATAGTAAAATGAACAAACATAACATATACTGTGTTTAATACGACAATAAGTTACATCCATTTTAGGATGCTTTTAAAATTTTTCCAAACAAAAAT
The DNA here is from genome assembly GCA_018155075.1 of Cassiopea andromeda. Lineage (NCBI taxonomy): Eukaryota > Metazoa > Cnidaria > Scyphozoa > Rhizostomeae > Cassiopeidae > Cassiopea > Cassiopea andromeda. Next base: position 34,515 of record WIPJ01000963.1, read on the forward strand.
CCAAAATTTTTCCAAAGCCATTTTGAAAATACTCTCTTTTTAAAACTGTCTAAGTCCCAGAAAATGGCATTATCATATTCCAAAACTTTCCAGAACTTTCCAAAAGCAGTACAGACCCTGCTTCTACTGTACAATTTTTATCATGCCGAAAGCTTGTTCGTACTAAAATATCAAATTACAAAAATGAAAAATGAAAGGCAGGATTTGAAAGCCGTAGAATAAACCACTTTCACATTCGTTTTGAAACGGAGGCTCTAGGCTTGACAGAGAGGCGAACGATGATGTTGCATTTTTTCGCAAACAAGTATTACACGACTTCAATACAATTACAAAACTAACTGTTGTATTTAGGATAGAAAGGTAGTTGTAAAAGGGTAGCATCAATGAGTCGAGTGTCAAAATCAGCTGGAAGGGAGTGTGCAGCGTTTGGTGGTTCGAATCCCTTTTACAATTATGATGGAACCCCAAGTGGCCTGCATTTCTTCAAGTTCCCACAAAAGAATCCAGAGAAACGTTTTTGGTGTGAGTGGATCAAATGGGTTGTATCTGGGCTTATATCTCCTAATATTATCTACACCAAATTTGATGTTCTGTAAAATAATTTCATCAATGGACGCAGGTGCAACAGAAGATGAAAGAACATTCCAAGCAGATAGCTTTGATGTGCATGATACTGGTTCCTTAGATTGATGAAGGCCTTTTCGATTAAAATCTTCCAATGCAAAATCACACAACCTACATGATTACAATTTCCAAAGCCACCTAAACCAGAACCTGCTGGGCAAGTGCATGCAGCATTGGATACATTACCAGAAGAATCGAGCACTATAAAGACCTTGTACAAGGTATTCTTCATGGGGGCTTTCATGCAAACATCATAGAAAGTGTGGTCGCCATCTTTAGTAACCAAAATTTTCCTAATAAAGCCTTCATAAAAGAATTTGAAAGATTTTATCTTCTTGTAGCCAGCTTGCTTAAGGAAGATATGCTTATACCTCGAAGTACGAAGAACCAAATAATCATATAATTGGACGAAAGTAAATGGTGGAGTACCTCGTAATTCACAAACCCATGGCAAATGCCCACATTTCAAAGAGTACATCTCATAATACTTACAAATGGAAAGAGTCCTTGCATCTAGATAAGGCGGCTGAACTACCTTCTTTAGCTCTAGAAAAGACTGCGTAGGTACGTTGGACTAGATCTGCCTTATTGCCAGACACCTTCTCATTGTATGAACACAAGATTTTCTTTAGCTCACTCTCAATGAGAGTAGATCATCTACACAAGTAACCGATTTCTGATCTGGAAGTAACTTAATGAACTGGTCCATAGATAAACTACATTGCAGAAAGAAGAGAGTACGCGAGCATGCTAACAACTGCCAATGTTAATGAACCTCAGATGGGAACATCATCGCTAGCCTCAATTTCGAATTTGGCAATTGGAATGTGAAAAGGGTCTATTGGTTGTCTGCTACATGAAGACTATGTCAAAAAAGCAAAGTCCTTTCCCGCTCCCATAGAAACGGAATGGCGCATAGGGCGGCGCCTATCTCCGTTTCTATGGCCCTAGGCCACGCGTCTGCGAATGCAGTGAGGGCTACGGCGGGGGGCTGATCCACTGGTAGCTCCGCGAGTTTAACTTTCCCACTCCGTTCTCATATGTTGAGCGCCGGACCAGAAGGCAGTGAGTACCATTTTTAAGGTCTTGGGTATGGCTCAGCCGGGGCTCGAACCCACGACCTACCGGTTGTGAGGCAGACGCTCTACCACTGGGCCATCACTCCGCCCTACCACTGGGCCATCACTCCGCCCTACCACTGGGCCACCACTCCGCCCTACCACTGGGCCATCACTCCGTATGTACTTTTCTCTAAATCAAGGAGCCAGTCATTTGTACCTCTAGGTAGTGGGGCGGGTTAGAATTTCAAAAACGCTCAAAAGTTTTTTACCCTTTCTAATTTTATTAAATGTTCATACCCAATTGAGAAATAAGAAAAATAAGTACAAAATTCCATATCAAAGTTGCTATTTACAGAATTAAATTTTGATGCAAGTATTCTGTAAGCATTTCTATGTAGCTCTTCATAGCATTTCTGTTTAGTCTACCTGAAAGGTGTTCTCCACATTTTTCTTTTTATACAACTGAAAAATTTTCCAGAAGTTCCATACCCCGAATTGTCCTTTGAATTGTTTTCATACCTTCCCCCAACTTTAACCTGTCCAAGTATCCAGCATTATAAATGACTGATCCCAAATGACACCAGAAAAATTATGCGCAAGCAACCTCACAATATCTCTTACAAAAAGCATTACCTAATTTCAATTTAAAACAAGTCTTCACAAAATTATTCAAGTATTCGATTTTCCTCAGTTGGGTTTTCATTTTTGCAAATTAAACAGTATATATTCATCAATCTTCTTTGCAAAATTCATACTTCTTACAATATATTTGTACATCATAATTTGAATCAAAACTGTGACAAACCTCAGGACTTCGATAGCGAGGGGTTCCCCTAACTTCCGTTGGCGGGGCTCTATTGCCGTCGGTGCAAAAGGATAACCCAAAGTCAGCAAGAACCAAACGCAGATATTCGCCATTTTGGGACTTCATCACCAAAATATTTTCAGCTAATAAGAAAAGAGATAAGCGATGGATTGAGATGGATTTCATGATGGATTGAGATGGATTTCATGATGGATTGAGATGGATTTCAATGTGACAAGCATGTTCTGGTTTGTGCATGGAATATGCATTACGATCCAGTCCTGAATAGCAGAGGGTGGTAATTGCCAGGAGAGTTGGAAGAGTCTAAAGCTAAATAGCCGGGATGTTGCAATGAATGGGGGGGGGCTGGTACAATGCCCTAGTAATGCCTATTACCAATATGAAAAAGTGATTCAATTATCCTCTCTCAATACAGTAGCGGTTTTCCAAGAAAAATCAGAGGGAGCAAAGGAGTTGAATTTGCTGAAAATTTTAGAAGAAACTCGTGTGTTAGACAAATACTTTAAAAAAATTTCTCGATTACACGTGCTTTTCATGAGAAAAGGATAAATGAAAAGTTAGGCTCATGCAAAAACGCGATTTTCTTAGTAAAATCGTATATTTGGCCTTTGGTTGTACTAATTTTATAGAGGATTTGCCGTCTCGATGGCAGACACTTTGCCCCCTTCCCTCTTAAAATCCCCTACTGCTCAATGTCAAAATCATTGGTACCACTTTCAGCTACGTTGTCAGCATTTCTGACGGCAATTTCTCTCTTTCTTAATCTTTATTTAGCAATACAAGTACTGGATCTGAGTTGTACAGTCCCATCTTGGTTCAAAATTAATAAGCGGGGGAGGGGGGCTGCAACAAGAATGTCATAGTATACACTTTTCGTACAAAAAAATTAGTCCAGAGGGTCGTCTATTCCAGACTGGAGGGTAACCACTTAAATCAGTAATACTTGATATATATAATCAGAAGTAGAACTGAAATAATAGCATCCTTTTTATGGTCCACAGTATAATAATAGCCCACAAACCCAATCGTTTAAAGGAGATTCTCAAACAACATGCATCCCCTAGAAATAACTTGATCCAAGAATTGTCAAATTATTGTCAACAAATGCTCAAAGATTTATCAATATTACTGCACACCCTACCGGTCTATGTCGAAGTGCTCAATTAAGTACAGCTGCGCTCAAAATTTAGATACAGTCTTAGAATCTCAACTACAGCACGAAAAATCAACAACATTTTTGAACTACTGAAAAGCTATTTTCGTCCGACACTCGTCAGAGTATGAAACGTCGGACAGCGACCGAAAGGTTAACCGAAATATATAGCCAGATGCGGATACACGAGATATGATATGTCTAATTGGCCCCGAGTGTGACCAATTAGGACATATACACCATTGCTTACTTGAAGAGTCCATAAATTTTGTCGCTTTTCCATGCTGTAGTAGAGTTCTGTAGTACCAACAGACTATTTAGTCTTAGAATCATCTAATGATGCTGAAGTACAAAATATATGAATTGGACCTAATTATTGGCTTTGAAAACCAGCATGAACACTTCATTTGCGGTAACAGGGTGTCTTCAGATTTTGATGAACAGTACCTGCAGAAATTTGAAGTGTGATGGCGCTCTCGCAGATTAATGAAATGAACATGTCATGAGTATCCACCTGTTACTTCGCCATGGAAAACATTAAATTAATTTGATATGAGCACAGAGTCCAGTGTTAATTGACATTGTTCAATAGCAATTAACAATTCAATCTGTGCTCATATCAAATCATTTCACTAATCTGTGAGAGCGCCCGGGTTCCACTCGCTGGCACAAAATGTCACGCATATAAAACTTCTGCGAACACTCTTAATCCAAATCTGCGTCTGACCACCTATCACATTCTATTTTTTCTGCAGCCACATCTAATCTCTGATCTGCATTCACAGTCACAAAGAACTTTCAATGAGGCATGATATGATCTACAAGTACAAGAATTATGCATCACGTTTCTAGTCTGTACATACGTTTAATATCTCCATGAACAATCGACTTGGAGTGAATATAGCGTACTGCAAGCATGAGGTCTCCGAATATCTTGAATTTATCCCGCTCAAACAACTTTTCAGAATCGGGAAAGTCTTTATAACAATAATTCAATTCTTTGAGAAAGTCTTTGAGGTTTCCACCTAAAAGAATAATTTGAATTGTTGAATGGCAAATTGGTTATACAGCCATAGCAAATTACTCATAAAAAGATTTCAAAACATGCAATAGTTATAAGAAGTAAAGGTGAAAAAAATTCAAATGGCGAATGGAGGCTAATATCCATATGACAACAACTGCTAGCTTCCCGTTTCGAAAGTAATATGCCTGAAGGTCATATTAAGGAGAGGATGGATTTGGAAAACTCACAAGTAACAAAGCTACACTTCATCCTTCCAATGATAATTGAATTTTAATATTCCATTGACATTACTCTTCAGATAAAATGTGTGTGTACCAATCTAAATGCTGAGGGCCAAATCCCCTTACATTTTTGGCTTAGATTTATTAAAAGGGAGAGAAGAATAGCTGTTGGTTAATACTTTAGTCTATTGCTTTTGTACTCCAAGGAGGGGTGTAGCTAGCGGGGGCGGGGTGTGAAGGTATAACATCCCCCAACCTTCGGTGATCTTATCGGTAAATTTGGACTCAGTGACTTTCGTTGGAGAATGGCTACATTTTCTGCTATAATATAGTCAAGACAGTGTTGAAAATGTCCTTTCTAGCATCAATGCATCCCATAAAAAAAGGGACTCTTACTAAAATCGTTTCTGTCAGTAATTTCACGGCTTTACCAGTTTCTGTCGGTAAATAATTGCTTTACATCCATCCCCACTTAGAAAGAGGTCACGTGACGCCAATGAAAGCAAGTATACGAGAAGCAACAGGCATAAAAACGCAGAGATATAACTACAATATACAATATACAAATATACCATTATACAATACAATATAAAACAACTACAATGTACGATTTCGCGCACAGCTCCTGGCCAATATCTAAGCGCTTGACAAATAACTTTGAAACTTACCATTAGCACATTCCATTAAAAGTATTGTATGTTGAGGGGTTATCTCAAAGTCATGTAAGTCAATACTGTAAGAGCTTCCATTCAACATTGTCATAACTTCAATTTCATCTTTGTTAGACCTCCTAGTTCCATCGATCTAGAATAAAAATGGCAACCTTCTATTAATAATTGTTCTACTATTCACATAGGCGTAGGAGAACTTCAGATTGAGGGGAGGATATAACCTTTCTGCCTGAATGAATAAAGAGATCAGGATATCCGTCAGAAAATTTCCTATTGCTCTTTATTGTCCAAATGTAACGGATTTCTGTCCAACTGAGGAGGACTGCAGCTCACCTGTAGCCCTTTCTGCTACATTTATGACTATATATACTAAAAATATGAAAGATGTTCTAGCACCCAACAGCATGGAAGCACATCTTTTTCAGAGAACTTCCATACTTCGTCAGTGTGACTTCTGTATGATGGATATGAATTCTTAATGTGGGGATAGTGACTTTGGTTTTCTTATACACGTGAACACAACAAAACGTCCAAACACAAAAGACATGCTGCATGTTAGTGCATAGGCATTTTTCTCACCATTTATTTCTTACTAAGAATCCCTCGTTAACTAACATAGCAAAAGACGCGGTTTACCTACTGTCAGTTGCTTTAAAAATGTCATTACATTGTACTCCTGTCTTGCAGGTAGCTACCAAACAATGGATGAAAATTGAAATGTATTAAAGAAAGGCTTCAACTGTATTTGGAAGATCTTAAGCAGAAAATACACTTATTTTCTTAGTTAGTACAAAATTCGATCGTTATGTGAGAGTTTCCCATTTCCATGATAACCATAATATAATGATTTAACACAACAGGTTTTTCTACTGCTTGTCCATTACTCTTACCCAATATAAGCGAATTCCATAATGGTAAGAATGAAGTAAGATAGAATCGTATCTAAAATAATACAGCAAGTTTCTGGGGCAGGCTATTTCACAAAGACTGGCCTATGATAAGAAGCACTTTAATCAACATAATCATGGAATACCAACATTACCAGAAAGTAAATGAGCAAAATATCAACAAAAATATAGTGTACCTTTTTCAAAGCAAAATATTTGCCGCTTTGGTCAAAGACCAAAGAAACATGCCCAAAAGATCCTTCACCAAGGAACCTTTCAGAATGATACTGCTTTTTATTCACTTCAAAAGTCTAAAAGAGTAATTTCAAGTAAATGGTATGAATATTAATTGTGATGTTTTTCGTGAAAGTCTTTTAAATGATTATCTAGAATTATTGATAATATCATAAGTTGCATAAGCCACTAATTTTACTATAGGGTGGTAAGTGGCTTTTGTCTATGAAATTAACTTAATTATCAGTGAAAAGCACTTAGCAATGGGAAATTTCAATCATGAACAGGATATCATCAAAGGAACTTCTTGGAAAAGATGAGAGAGTTGGGACATATGGTAATTATAGCTGTATACCTCCTTGCTCTTCGTGTAACGATCAGCTGCTTCATAAATGAAGGGTATCACAGCAACATGGTTGGTATCAGCTGTGTCTGAAATAGAAATAAGTATAAAGTTACAGACCATACGAGGAAAGCATGCATTTGATAAATAGCATGTTTTCATTGAATAGCTTGTTCTCTTAGTCTGTTGACACATTAGAATGGGGTGCTGTGGAAATAGTTATATGTATTTCACTCAGCCTTATGTGATGAGGGGAAAATATAAGCAAAACCACATTAACAAGCGTTTGAAGTTGGTGTGCCACTGGGATCTGCCTAGGATCCTGTTGTTCTTCATTTAAATTCAAGATCTGCCCAAAGTTACCCAAGGTAAATTATCCATGTATGCTGATGACGTTGACCGATTCCATATGTCCAATGACATTTCTAAGCTAGAAACAACTATTAACAAAGGTCTAAAACCATTAGATAAATAGTTGTATTGTGACAAGCTTTGACTAAATGTAGCAATATGGGTCTATGCTCACTTATACAGTTCTAGGTGGAAAACTAAATCTAGTAGTCAGTGGCAGAGAGCTGGATCTTGTCAAATACCTTTGCATACATGTCAATGACAACTTGAATTGGAAAGAGCATTTAACATCTGCCCCTTCCATGGACTTCAAATAACAAAACATGCTACTTCTAAATATTATCTCCCAAAAGCCTCAAGACCTTCCATCTGAGTATAGTAGGGCCTAATTCCTAGTACTGCTGCTCTTTTTGGGAAGCCTGTGATATTACTGGGAGCTAGGGTGCTGCAGGTACCCCAATGCCTTCCAATTCAGCCTAGCTTTTTGTCGTGGTGAGGTTTCATGAAAAATATAACTGAAAAATTTCAAGGAACTCAAATAAGGTTTAGGGTTAACAGATTGCATTACATAAGTTGAGACCAATATTGGCAGAATCTATAACTCTTATTCAAATCCCAACATATTATTGGAGGGTCTCTTTAGAAGGCAAATTATGTGTATAATTCAAAAATCAATACCTCTATTGTTTCCGTATATACTGTCTTTCATAAATTATGACTTGAACAAATTGAGATTCTAACTGTCACAGCAGTATCATCCTCTTGGAGCACAAAGTGGTGCTCACTTCAACACTTTCCCGGTATTTCAGGCTCAGATTATGTTAATATTCAATTAAACATGCAGTCTAAAAATGTATTGACACAATTCAATACTAATAACCAAGAACTGTCAACAGTTAAATTGGTCCAAAAGATAGGTCCCCTGTTTGGTCATTGTAGATTAGAGTGCTTTGCAAGGAAAATACCAAAATTAAAATGAAAAGAGCTCATAGTTATAGAAGAGGATATTGGTAAATTTGACAGAAAAGTAGTGCTATGGTCCATATCATCTCAAAACTTGAAGTGATTGAACTCACACATTTAAAGGGATGACTCCATGCGGTAGAGATATGGAAATATCAATCCTTTGGTGTCTCCATTTGATTAGTATGTAGGAAATCTGCATAGTTACGAAGTTTAAGATAATTTGAACTTGAAATGAACTTATTTACAATAGTGTTAGCACATGCATATGTAGGATTGATATAGCACAAGACAAACTCAGCTAGGAGATCCACTGCAAATTGATACTTAGCATAGATCCAGGGCCGCCAAGAGAATTCTGAGAACCCAGGGCTAAAGGGAAAGATGAGGCCCTCTGTGAGCAAAGCGAGCAGATTTTCAGGGTCTAGAAATTACCTTTGGAAAATTACTGCTGGCTTACTTCATGAAGCCCCCTAGACTTTGAAGCATTGGGTGTTAAGAGGTCCCTTGAAGCTTGTGACCTTGGGGCAATTTGCTCTCCTACCCTCTCTCAGTGGCCCTGCGTATATCTGATACACAGCAACTGCTACAATTTGTAGTTTAGCTGCTCACTCTAATACATTTTAAAATACTCACAAAAGGGTGGAAGAAAACAAAAATATTAAGGAAATACCTGGAATTAACACACCAGTTCCGTTATCAACATATATACCAAAAAGTGCAAGTGGGACTTTAACTGCATTAGTGATAGGAAACACATAGTTCCATTTCCTGCAAGGTCAAAATATACTAATGAAGAAAAAACATCATAATTAGAGCAACTGTTAATGCTTAGGCTGATCTTTAATGAAAGGATGCATCAATTCAATAACTTCAAGGATCTACTTGATACCAAGGAGCCTGTCATATCACTGAAAGCCACTCCATGCTGAGTCACTAGGGCTTGACACCAACATATGAACATTTCAGTACCAGCTACAATCTCTGCCAGTCTTGAAATGCTTGCACCATTTCCATTGCTGATTTAGTAGTATCCCCCTCTCCTTCTAAAAACAATGTTGTTATATACAGTGTCTGTTAAGGACTATTTGAGGACTAAAAGAAAAATTTTCAAGGTGAATCCAATAGGACCATACTCAAAGTATGCAGTTGCTCCATCACAGATGTACACCAAAAGAACATTTGTCATCTGCCAATGTCACTCCAAACTCCTAAGACTAGGGTTCATACACACTTTTAAGAGAACAATTTCCTGACATCTCCTGACTTTCTGAGTAAAAAGTAATACCTTTTCCCTGATTCAGCATGCAAAACATCCATACTTTCCCTGACTAAATGAGTAGGTTCTAAACAAAATAGGTAATTCTTGCAGCCTTCCATACACATGCCCGTAGACAGCTGAACTGAATTGGGGAGGGGGGTACAGATATAGAAGTCCAGTTAAAATCTTGAAGCTTCTGCTTGTGACATATCTGCTAGCAATGAATCAACAATATTTTGCCTTCTTACATAAGTATTCCACTGTAATGTGGGGTCTTTGGGCTTGCCCTCAGAAACAGTTTTTTTATGTAATGCCCTCTAGAATGTTGGAAAATGCCCTCCAACCAGCTTCATTGAATGGAAAGGAAAAGGCTGAAAGCTAAGACTAGAAGCTAAAAAAGCTCATTTCATGCCAGCAAACCAAGTAAGGGCAAAATCTCTTGCAAGCAGAAGGTGCCAAAAGAGAAAAAATTTGCAAAATTTGGGGTATAAAGTTTGGTGAACTTAGAGCTGCTATGCAAATTTCATGGAAAAAATTTTCATGATCACAAGAAAAGCTCAAACATCAAAATTTTATACACACTTTCAGCACTACCAATGTCAAAATAAAATGCTAATTGCAACTTTCATGGCATTTTCAGCCCTGAAAATATTTCTTCTTATCTTAATACCAACAATTCTCTAAAACAACTGAATGTCGCTTCATAAATACAGTCACAGCCATGTTTTTGTTTGAAGGGGGACAGTTAATAAATAACATTTCAGGGTCCAAGAAATTAAAGTTCAGGGTGCATAATAAGCAGAAGGAAAACAAGGAAAAATGGAAGGAGAACCCTTACTTTGTTGAAAATTGTCTGTAATTTTGTGACAAAAAGCTCTGACAAATTTTGAATTTGTCCAAGCAAAGATCTCAGGCAGAAAATTCGTGGAAAAGGTAAAAAAATCACTAAACAATCGCAAAAGTTCAGTGAAAAGCTGGAACTTTCTATGCTGTTCAAATAAATCAGAAAGCACATTTTCTTTTTCTATGGGCATTGTATAGCAAAATGGGGGTCTGGGGGCTTGTCCCCAGAGACACATTCAAGGTAGCACCCTCAACAACGCCGGAAATTGCCATATTGCAGAACAGAGTGTATTTGCCTTAATCATTGATCTTCATGCTAAGAAGGAGAAACTGATCCCTCAACCTAGTTTCGTCAAATTTGTAAGATTTAAGACAAAAAGGGAAAGGCTGGAAGTTGATGCTACAAGCAAATCTTATTTCATCCAAGTACACAGAGGAAGAAACAGTCTACCCCAGATATCTGGGATTGGCTACACGAAAGGCACTCAGGGTAAAAAAGTTCCTATCATGTAACAGGGTTATCATCTACATGTTACATTTGCACTGGACAGGTATGTCCTTCACTCGAAAAAGTTGTAATCCAAAATTCCTATAATACTTGTGCCAAGAATGAAAAAAGTAAAAATTTTTGCAAAACCAAGTCAAAATTTGTACATGCCACATATCTCTGTCCTTGGATACCTGCACAAGGAAAGGGTAGGGAAAATGCAAGTTGGGACTGTTTGTTGTAAATAGAGTATCTTCCATCAAAAGGGCAAATCTTGCACCTTTGTCCCCTGCTGCCCCCTGTGCTATAGGTGTCCTTGTCTGAATTGTAATGCTCCTAGATCCTAAATTTTGTAGAAATCAATTGATAAATGATTGAAAAGTACAATGCACTTTACACCTGTATATATA
>WIPJ01000963.1:46148-59330 GCA_018155075.1 Cassiopea andromeda
TATATATATATATGAATTATTTGGGACAATACCCTTACACTCTGTCTATAGGCTTGTAGAAGCAAAGGAAGACAAACAAGAATTTTCTTGGTTTTAGGCATAACACGGATTGTACGCAAAGTAAGGGGTCACATTAGCATGTGTGTAGGATGTCAATTTTAGTGGCCTACATGAATAGGTGAAAAGAGATAGAGCTCCTGCAAACTCGCTGCAGAATGTGTTCAAAATTTTTCCTTGACTTTCCCTGTTTTCTAGCTTTTTCAAAAAATCCCCGGATATTCTCTGACTCTTGCTGCCATGGCCAAATTTTGATTCTTTTTTCCCTTACTTTCCTGACCATGAACCCTGTAGACACTTTCCATTGGTGGAGGGGCGCTTTGACCATTTGACCAACTACTGTGACTAAAAAGAAGGTCACAAAGACCACAAAATGACTGGCTACACACCACGACACACCAGCATTACGCCAAGAGTGAGCCAAATGCCATTTTCAAAGCAACAGCACACCAGAATACCAAAATCAGAGATTACTATCTGCCACATATTTCAGGGTTCCCACGCCTTTTCTACCTCAAAAATACGGACTGTTAAGGATGAAAAAGGACTCTTCTAGTAATTTCTAAGGAGGATTTGGCTCCATTACGATAAAACTCCAAATTAATTAAGACAATTTAAGGAGGTTTATGTGTTAATAGCCCCTTCCATACAGACAAGATGGACCTTATCAATCTATTCCATAAAGTAAAATTGAAAACCAAATAAAGTAGACTTTTCCAATTAGAACTTTTTGCAATACACTGTGATGAAACTCTACATACTCAATTTTCTCTCACAAAAATACTAAAATTTCATCTAGAAATTATGTTTCTTAGGGAGACTTTGATAAATTTGATAATACTTAAGGATTTATAAGGATTTTTAATGATATTTTCTTTATATAAGAAGTTTTAAGGATTTTAAGGAGGCGTGGGAAACCAGTATCTTTGGCGTGACCTGCATGGGTACCAGTCTAGTAAGAGAAGAGCTCATGGCATAACTGAAATCATTGCAAAAAATCTAGCTAGAAAGGTATATTTGGATTTCTGATGATTCAAAAAAGTGAAAATTTGTACACCAGTGTTATATTTTGCATTTTATATTGTTGTGAAAGAAGTAAACAGTAACCACTCACAAATTTCAAGGAGTGCCTTCAATTTTCAAAGAAAAATTCTCATTTTCAAGGAGTATCAAGTGCCCTTGAAATAAAATTTCAAATTCAAGCACTTTTTGAGGAGGTCAGGGACCTGCACAAGCCCTGTTGAGCTTACTAAGTCATTTAATACTCATCAGTTAAGTCATTGGACCAAGAATTTCAGCAGTTGACTACATTTTGATGATGATAACCTGTTAGTTTCACTTCAATTGTTGATAAAAATGGTAAAAATGTTGGTGTTTGTTATTTGTGATAACCTGCCAACTTACGGCATTTCCATCCTTAGCATAGTCAAGTCAAAATGATAGCATGGCTCATACAATATAACAATGACAATGACGCAAAAGTATGTGTAGTAAAAAGAAAAGTAACAAATCAAAATTTAGCTAATCAACAAAAGCAACCATGAAGTAATCATCATAAGTGCAACAGAGTCAGCATGTACAGAGAAAGGTGCTATGCTTGCAGATATTTCTCTGGCAATACATGTTTTACTCAACATTGCTCTAAGGGGGGAGGGAATTTCAATTGCTTGACATAAACAAGAAAACTATTTTATCAGGAGTCATGCATTAATTAATTGGTGTTCCAAGAACTTATTAACAATCATGATGTAAGGAGCTCTATCCATACCAAAGACTGATCTAAAGCTTCTAGAACTAATCCATGGCTCAATTCGTACAAATAGCACTAATTTACCAGCTACACATCTTTTTTTATAAGAACACTTGGTTCCAGTTTCAGCCTGCCGTTTCTTATTTTTCCGTATATTTTCAGCCTAAGGTTTTTCTTATTCTGTTTCTTATTTTCGTTTTCGAATTTCCTGAGCAAAGTAGTGTCAAGACATAACACGTACTTGATAAATTAATTAAGCCCCTGTTCACGTTTAATATCGGATGTTGCACTTGTTGCATAGGATGTTCTACCTGAATGGTTGGTTGGTTGATTTAATGGATCCATAAACTACTTCAACAAAAAACTTGAAGAATACAAAGTTACTTTTACAGATGGCAGCATAGATTATATTTAAAAAATGATATCGATGGTGTTGAAATAATTCTGTTACAATAAGTTTGATTAATCGTTCTTTAGCACTACTTAATACTGGTCTGTTCTTTAGTTGTTTGTTTTGTTATTTTTGCTTTTAATGATATTTCATTTATTGAGTTTTTTGAATTTCAGCCTGCTTTGTTTCTTAAGTTGTTCTTATTTTTTGGCCTAATCTCAGCCTGGTGTTTCTTATAAAGGTTGTTCTTATATAAAAAAACGTGTAGTTGGAAAAATGCTATTTCTTTAATGTATGGTACGTCACAGGCAAAGGTTAAGATTTTTCAAAGGGGTAGAGAATATTTTTTGGGGTTTCTTGTTTTTTATTTAGAGGGATGTGTTTAAGTGATATGCATAGGCATTTTAATAGAAAATGTTTTTTGCTCCTTCTGTTGCGATTCAAACCCTTCAGGTGTATGCTACATCACATTTGGAATGACTGCACATCAAAACGGCACCTGCAGACTACACACTTCTATTTATAAGAAAAAAGTTTATAAGAAAATGAGGCTCAAATTGTCAAAATCTTAAGAAAATTGTACGAAAATCATGATGCTCACTTTCTGACATTTAGTGTTTTCATTGGCCAAAAATCGATATTTCCTCATTATTGCATTCAAAATGTTAAAGATGGGATTTAAATTAAAGTATACAGCATTAATAACGAAATGTAATCCATCTTAACCAGTTTATTTCAGTAAAAGTTAAGAAAAAATTAAGAAAATTTCAGGCTCAATTTCGGAAAAAGCAAAGAAAATTGTGGCTCAGGCAAAATGACAGTTTTCTTATAAAAAACATATACCGTAATTCGAGAAGTTGGAAAAAAGTGCAAACGTGACTTGAAGCTGCGCATCAAAGTTTCTAGTCCGGTAAGCAACCATACGTCGAGATTTGCCGTGCTGGATACCTTTAAGCCTTAGTCACCTTAAGGCAACATCAGGGTTCATACCCAATTCGCGAATCCAAATTCCCTGAATATTCCTTGACTTTTCCTTAATGTTTAGTTAACAACAGCCACTTTTTCCCTGATCCCCATTTCAAATACTTACAAAAATTGGCAAAGATTTACTGACAGCAGATAGAACAACCATTTTACGAACAGCCATGCATAACTCAATAAAATGATAGGTGGACTAAAAATCTGTCTTCCCTCACTTGGATAAATAGTAAAGAAACATCCCTGACTATTCCAGACTTTCCTTAACTTTTTGTAAAAATGACCTACTTTCCAGGTTCAGTATGAACCTTGAGCATGGCTGGCAACACGCGTTCCACTCTCTTCCATACACGCAACTGAACTTCAAAATGCACTTACCTAGACATAATTTTTCCGTGCTCAGTCAAAATCTTTACTTTTCCGAAAAGCTACTTCAATGATGCCAGACTACGAAGACAGCGCTGTCAGCAAAGTAATTTTTATCTGCCAGCCTTAGCTTCTATCCACTATCAAATGATCAGAACATTCAGCCTAGCAAATTAATTCTGTGGACTGGCCTCGCAGCAATGCGGGAGAAGAATGTCTAAAAACGAGGCTGGCAAAAATTTTCTGAAGGTTAGGTTAGATTGTGAACGAATTTCATTGAACCATTGAACTGAACCCCCGCGCATTATACGGTACCCCAGAGGAGCTCATCAGTTTTCCTGATGATTTCTACACCTTACTTTCTACATTACACAGGAGTGAAAATTGCATCATTGCAAAAATCTAAGCACTTTTCGAAGGTTCACAGAAAAGATTAAATTTTGGGGCTTCCTGTTTTGCAGTAAATGAAGTTACTTTATGTTGATTTCTCTGCTGACGTTTGTATGGGTGGCAAGACCACTCCTACATCATATATGCAGATTTGAACCTGTTTACACTACCGTCATATTCCTCAAACACTTCTCTCCAGTGCAAAAAAATTATCTCTCTGGTTACCGTCTACCCGCAAGTCGGTGGTCTGGAAGACGCTTTTTGAAATTTTCCTGGTCATTGTTTACAACACTGGTAACCAAATAGTTCTTAATTCAACAAAAAGGCATGGCTAACCATATTTTTATATCGAGCAAGATGCTTGTGCAATTTACTTTCATCAAAATGGACATGTGGAAGATATTGCTAAAAACCTGACCGTCTTCCTTAAGTCTTTGGCGAGAACTGGGGGGCATGTCCCCCCAATGGCACACCCTCTACACGACACTTTGATGGTGTTACAAAGAACACCTTCTATAATTAATTACTTCCAAATAGAGGATAAAATTTTGTGCTTTGCTGTTTGAATGGCTATGCCTTTTTGTCGAGCACTTACGCATCCCACTTCCAATCATGTGATAATGTAAATTGTTCAAACCATAGATCGTGTTATTAAAGTTTGTGTTTCCCTTATAGCTCTGCTCGTTGTCGAATGTATTAATTCCTTTCATGGACATTCAGTTACTTGAGTGTGATATACCGTCTTTCTTACATCTTGTTCAGCATATTTAGAGATAGATGGATTGCTCCAATGCTATACAATCATAACGAGTACACAATTTTTTTTAAAGAGAGTGGTTTACAAGAAAGCAGTACTCAGCTGCTCAAAAAGTTAGGAAAGTTCGGTACTAGATTTTTGATACCTAGGAAAGTTAGAGCCTATGTATTAAAAAATTGGATTCATCTGTGTACAAAATGTCATGCATGTGATTCTGGCTACCTGCTAACAGTTCAACTTGTGTTATTTACTAAGATTTATGATAATTTCAAGTGTACATAGAGCTTTTTCACTTTCCATTAAGCAAATCATATGAACTCAAGAACTTTTGCTAAGAAAGTTTTGATACTGGAATCGTGAAAAGTTTTAAGATAGTGTCAGTATTCGGTAAAAAATACTCCTAGAAAAAAACGTATATTGAAATTATTTTTCTTCTCATTGTTTAACTTTTTGTACTAAATTTGCTGCTTTGAATATTAGAGCCTTCTCATTCATTTCATTTGTTTTGATACAACAACCCTGTAAACTAGAAACTATCTAGAAAAAGCCAAATCAAGCTTAATTGTGTGTGTGTTTTTTATGAATGGAGACTGCATACAAGGAGACATGCACAAGGGATACTGAAATAAACAGAATTGCAATTTGAATTTATGTTTATTCTATAACCACAATAAAAACACAAGAAAGCGAGAGCCAAGCTAATAGCAGCTCTTCACATTAATTGAAAACATTGTTGAGAATTTAGACGCCCCTTCCTATTTTATTACATTTGGAAAACGCCGCAACAAAATACAAATAGATCCACACATTCCAGCATTGCTTCCATCTCAAAATCATTCATAACTTCATTCTCTGGTCACTTTACGTCAAAAAAAATTATGTATATATATGAAATGCTACAAAACAGCGCACATGATGCAAAATAAGACTAGAGACATACAGACTTCTAATTATTAGGACATATCCTGCAATCACCTATCTACTATATTATCCTCTTAGTGATAAACCAAACATCTCAATTAACCGCATTGATTGTCGGTGTGTTGGGAGGAGATAAGATTCGTACGTCGTAAGGATACAGTCAAAAAATTCAACACTACGCCTGACAAGAACGAGAGGATTTGAAAATTGCAAAGTCTTTAGACGCCATAAATGTATGGTACCTAAGATTTGAGATGCTCAACTTCAAGAGGCGTACTCTTTAAATACTTTCCCTGCAATAACTAATCTTTGAATTTCACTTGTTCCTTCATAAATTTCTGTAATTCTTGCATCCCTGTAATGTCTTTCAGCAGGCATATCAGTGACGTAGCCCATCCCACCAAGTATTTGAATAGCCTTAAAGATATGAAAGTTTCATTTAGAGAACTTGCATAATTAGGAAAAACGACTCTTTGATTGAAATGCAAACTTGCCCTAGAGATAAGCAATATGTGATGTCACTTCTATAAGCACTTACGTAATGATGATGTAGGGAATCTCCGTCCTATATTCTTCATTCATGGATTTAGGAAACGAGGGACAGAAGGGGCCACTTATATTCATATTATATTCACATTATTCATGATACTCCTTCAGATATAAATTTACTAACATAAATAAAGGAGGTTACATACGAAAGAAAAATAAAAACGAACAAATTTAACTGGTCTACCAGCAGATCATGCCAGGGATTTCTTACTCTTGTGTTGATTGTTGTTTATTGGCCAAAGAGGCAGGTTTTTATTTTGTGCTTAAAAAAAGGTGAGTAGATTCCACATTTCTTACGTCGCTTGGGATATCCCTTCCGACCTTTGCACAGACGTACGAAAAACTGTTTTTTGAGAGTTCCACCCGTAGTCTAGGTATTTCGAGATCGTTTATTCTGCGAGTTTCGTATTTTGAGATCTGAGTTCTCCTTATGATTTTCCTCTATAGTATTTCTGGGTACATTTTCTTGAGAATTTTGAGTATCATTGTGGCCTGGTCATAAGTTTAACATTCTCAACACTTAATCGTGAGGTTGGTATCTGATCCTTGATAGGTGCTGATTCAATAAGGTAAAATGCCCTGTTCTGTATCTTTTATAATGCGCCAAGTTTCTTTTCACACAGATGATCCCATACCAGGTTTCCATATTTAAAGTACTGTAGCTTTCTACCAGTGCTTGGTATACTAGAAATAATTGTGATTGCATATCTCTGAGTTTTCTGATAGAATTGAGTCCTCCTTTCAGTTTTCCTTTTACTATTTCACATTGTTGGTTCCAGGAGAGCCTCTCATCTATAGTGAGACCTAAATATTTTGTCTTGTCTACTCCCTTAATCTCATCTTTGTCAATTCTTATGTTACCAATTTCAGAGATTTTGCTTAATTTTTTGTCATTACCAAAAAACATCTATTCATATGTAGCTACGTTAAGACTTTATTTTGTCTTAACCAGTCCATGATTCTCTGCAACTCACTTTTTAGGTCTTCTAGAAGTTGTGGATGATTTTCAGCTAGAGGAAATACTTGTATAATCGGCATGCATATTGGGGTAGGATGTTGATAGGGAATCTTCAAAATCATTCGTATACAGAGTGAGTAGAAGAGACGCATATATATAATGCGCCGTTGCAGCTTACAGAGTTGTCTTTACATAACCATCATCGAATCAATAACATCAAAACCATTTTGGGTAAATTATCAAATTTCCTGTTCGCTCAGTGTTCTTCATCAGTGATGACCTCTGGCCAATACATAATTCCTTAACCCAGAATAAGCTATGGATATAACTGAAAAGAAATGTCTATCATAGCTAAAATTTATGACTAATTGTACTAAAAAGTGAAGGTATAGCTTTAATTATATGTAAAGTAGACTCATGAAAGAATGGGAAATTAAGTGGTTACTTGATGTGCATTGTAAGTGGCAGTTTCTGAAGCCGACAGTTTTGCCATTGCTGCAGCCTATAAAATGGGAGGACAAAATCATTTTAAAACATAGAAAATAAGGATACATGAGTGAGCATTGGTTCTGATAAAAACCAAGAAGCATGAAAATGGTTGAAAATACAAAAGATGATAGTAGGAACACGACTTGAACCACAATCTATTGAGCACGTATCCGCATAGCGAGAGATTTCATTTGAAGCACTCACAGAGACAGGAAATCTAATATCAAAAGAACTAAAAGAAGAAGTTAATGATATCCTGACAATTAAGAGTTTAACAAAATGCTAAGTAGCAATGAAACAAACTTTTGTATAATCCATTTTAGCATCTTTCAACATAGCAGCCTTCCATGTCAATAACCTTGCACTTTCCAGTCTGGTGGCCATATCAGCGACTTTAAGCTTGAAATGTTAAGGGCAAATCAACTTACACAAACAAATCGTACAATGTAGAGTTTATCTAATATTGCAATACCGACTTGCAAAGTAGCAAAAATCTCTGTATGAGATGACCATCAAATTCAGGGTCATTGTGCAGTGGCATAACTGATGTAGGTTGGGAGGTCAAGACAACTCCTTAGGGCCCCCTAGCTTTTTAAGGTCCTAAAGGGACCCCTCATAGATTTTCAATGGATAAATTATTTACAATATTTAGAAGGAACACTTAGATGGCCCCCCAGTCTCACTGAATTCCTAAGGGTCCCAACTGTCTCTGTTAGGCCACTGGCACTATGACCAATCAGGATACCAGGAAATTTCCTATAAGACCCCTTTCAGACCTTAAGTAAACTTAAAAAAAGTCCTATTTCTTATGTATGCAAAATTTGTCTCTCGCATTTTATATAAAACAAACTCCTTGAAGTTAGGATTAAATTCTCCCCTTGTTGCACTGTACATACTTCTTGCTTCAATTTATCTCATTCTAATTTACCATATTACTGCCTAGGCTGATGAAACAGTGTCTCTAAATGTACCCCAAAAACGTCAGATTTGCCTGGCTCTATTTTTGGATCCATAAATTTCCTGATCAAAGTCCTATAAACGTTATTGAGATTCTGACAATAAGTGGACATTCAGAGTATCAAATTCTATCTATAAAGACATTTTGAAATATAACATACAGAACCATAAATTCACCTGGATTGCTTGTTGTTTTGCAATAGGTGTACCAAATGCCAATCTCTTATCAGCATAATCTACTGATACATCAAGTGCAGCCTAAAACAGCATTGGTTAGCTGGTGAAGTATAATGGCAAAGAGAGGGAAGATATAATGCCGGAGAGAGAGTACTAAACAAAGCACAAACCTACACAAGCTGCAAGAGCTGCTTTGATCATCAAACAATAGTACACAAGGACCTATGACTGCAACTACTATCTGTAGATGATCTAACAATTATAAGAAATTGTTGTCTACTACACTCAGTGGTGAACGCTAGCTTTGGGGTTGGCTAGGGGGTCTCACCTCCCTCCAAAATTCTTGTATTGGCTTTGCTTTTCAAAGTGTATTGCCCTTGCTTCCAAAGTGCTTTGTATTGCTATGGTCAATTTTGCTCTGCTACATGGTTATTTATACATATTCAATTTTTGATTTTACTGTATCAGTATTAAACTAAACTATTGTATTGGCATCTTTGAAAATATGAGTGTGGTTGCAGCAAGACCACACCCAAGATGTGGGTGTGGTTGTACCTAGAGCCTCCCTTGTTAAAATTGTTGGAAATCACTACTGGTTAGCAGCAACATCTTGTTTGAAAAAGCTCTCATGTCATCCTAGCATCACTATCACAGTAAGTTATAAAATATGCTGTGAATCAATAATGTGCATTCTCATTTAGCATGAAAATGATGCTAGGACAACATAGTAATGCTGCTCACCAAAGCCATTAATGAGCTCCTACTCCTTCATCAAGAAAGATGGCAGATAAAAATCTCATAAATGACAGAGATATAAAATATACCCAGCTAATAATTGCTTTCCTATGTGGTACAATTATATTCACATTGTCTACAATTAATTTTTCTTCTGCTTGTCTTTCCCATAAAATTTACTTTCCATCTCTATTGTTCTCCAATTCTCTTCTTTTCCTCCCAAGGCAAGCTTGAATCTGCCTTTCTAAAAGCACTTCCAGTACAAACATTACTGACCAGCACTTAGGCAAACAACTAGTAAAATTACTATTTTCTAGTAAAATGACATTATTCACATACTTGAGCAATTCCAAGGGCTTGTCCTGCAATGCCAATTCTCCCAGCATCAAGGGTCATCTATAATTAACATTAATACATTCATTATAATAAGCCACATTCAACTTCATGCAATGTCAAATACATTCTAATTCAAATAAATACCAGTGTGAGTAGATAAAGAACTACTCAGATGTACATGGTATTCTTTAGAACAATACTTCACAAATGGCTTAGAAAAATGAGATGTAAGGAAAATACATAGTAAGTAGCCCTATGAGAGAACCCCTTACAAATGTCTTCAATTGGTGCTACAAAGAAGATCTTGGAAAAAAACATTTCATAGTTATCAGAAAAAGACTTTTCAGATAAAAGCCGTGGCATATAATCAAATAAATAAAGTAAGAACATGTTAAATTAAACTGATGATAGGGACTAAGCACAGTTGAAAAGCATTTATGTTGGTGGGTAATATGATAAAATATTTCAACTGCCTACCATTGCAATTTTGAAACCAAACCCTTCTTCTCCAAGCAAATTCTCTTTTGGAATTCTGCAGTCTTCAAAAATAAGCTGACAAGTTGAGCTCCCACGAATTCCAAGTTTATCCTCTTTCTTTCCAAGAGTCAGTCCTTCTGTTGGCATGGGAACTAAGAATGCACTGATTCCCTAAAATAGCATGAAAGATGGACTAATTTTGAATAGCAATATTTATTCCAGTTACAAAAGCATAAAATTTGTATAATTCAAAAGCTGGCTTAGAAATTTATTCTAAATAATAAATGATATAACATGTACATAAAATTAGGAACAAATTTAGGAATACAGAATTCCATTAATTAACCTACTAAAATTAGTTGGTACATAATTCTGTTGCTTGCTTTGAAATGAAAGAATCATAGCATATGTATAGTCTAATTCTTCTGGAAATTTTGCATGAGAAAATGAAAAGCTAATAGAAAAGTAAAGAGCATTTAATGGTTCTGGCTGTGAAAACAACAGCAGTAAACTGAAGTTTCAACAAACCACATTCTGCTGATATTACAAAAAAATACATTTAAAAACCATTTAGGAAAATAAGTTTTATATCCAGCAGATCACCTTGTGCTTTTTAGACTTGTCTGTTGTTGCAAATACCTATAAAAATAAAGCAAGCTATATATGAATCTTTTGGTTCTGGTTCCATTTGATAAAAAATTATAAATAATTGTAATTAATCAGTATAAATGCTGATGCAGAATAATTATGCAGAATAATTATGCAGGTTTTTACCACTGATGCCTCAGCTTCAAATGCATTAGTTATCCACATTTTTGATCCATTTAATACCCAATGGTCACCATCTAGCACTGCTGTTGTTTTAGCTGCACCTGCATCACTCCCATTGTCTGAAATATAAAGGTTTTTCTCACATCAAATTATTCAGACATAGTCTCACTTACAAAATCTCCAGGTCACAAAGCCTAATGGGAGATTCTATATAAAATATATCTATAGATAGAGTAACTGTGTTGTATAATCACCATCTAATGAATGGAAATAACTAATAAGATGTAATGATAGGCCAGTTAATGCATATAATTGCACAAATATAAAACATATTGGCTACAACAAAAGCTCAAAAAATCAGAAACTTCAGATAGCTATACTTGTTGGAACAAAATTGCTAAATTTTGTTTTTTAACATCAGGCATTCAAAGGCTTTTATTTGAAGCAAAAATTCTATTCAAAATACATGAAAAAATTTATATGAGCATATAAATATCTTTCATATATTTTAAATATGATGCTTGCTTCAAATAAAAACATTTTGAATACCTGATGTTGGAAAACATGTTACTAAATGTAACAAAACATAATGAAAGCAGCTCTAACTTCTATTGCAATTTGTAATTGACTTAAGTATTCATGAGGAAAATTCATAGCATTACCTGGTTCACTTAATGCAAAGCATCCAACTCTGTCTCCATTCAGAAATGGCTTAAGAAATTTTTCAATATGTCCTTCATTTCCCCAATTCTTAATTGGTCCAAGATACAATGACTAAAAGCAAAATGATACCAGACGTAAGACATAATATGAGTCTTGCTACATATATAAATAAAAGCCATAAATTCTAAAATATATATCTTCATGTATCAGAAATACCCAAAGGTGTTTTTGTTCTAAGCCAATATTCACTTTCTAAGTTAAAACTACATATCTGGCTTTAGTATTGCAAAACTTTTAGTTTTGATTAGCATCCTGAGTAGGAATGGGCAACTCACATTATTTACACTCATAATGACACCTGCTGTTGCACACCCCCGGCTGATTTCTTCCATTGCAATTGCATATGCTAGGTAGTCAAGTCCTGTTCCTCCAAGGTCTTCGCTTACATCAACAGCCAAAAGTCCCAGCTCTCCCATTTCTTTTACCTAAGAAAATTAATAGCAATATCTGAATAACTCTTTCCAGAAACACCAACAACAAATGTGCTGTGTTCTAGTTAAGTATGTCATGCTATAAAGTAAATATACCTGTAATACACTTTGCAATAGTAAAAGTTTTTCAAGAAAAATCAGAGGGTGCAGAAGAGCTGAATTTACCAAGTATTTAAGAAATAGCCATGCATCTGTCAAGTACACATGTTGTCTACAAGAAAAAAGCCTGCAAGAACATCATGACTAAGGGGGGAAAGTGGATTTCTTACTATACAACAAATCATGGCATGATTTGTAATATACCTTATAGTACTTCAAGACCATTACTGTTGATAAGCATCCTGAATAGGAATGGGCAACTTACTTTATTTACTCATAATTACATTTGCTGCTGCACACCCCTTGTCATTCTACGATTTATTAGAAAATTATGCTTCCCTCAAAGTGAATCTATTACTATACAACAATGATTATTTGGTCATTGGCTCACTGCTTTTGCCAAGGATTTGCCAGCTCAATGGCAGCTGGGGGTTCACTTAGCTTTCCTAACAACTGCTACTTCCTTCCACATAGGGATGAAATTCAAGGGGGTTATGGGGGTAAGTCACCTTCCCAACCTCATTCAATGATCGAAAGAAACTTCTGATATTAGAAGCTGCAGCCATTGTGCAGAAGTTAAAATTAGATGCTTACCAGCATCAATAACAAGGCTGAACAGTCTGCTCCTTTTCAAAATGGAAATTTAATAAGACATAATCTATTAGTCTTAATCTGTTAGACTTAATCTAATTTTTAATAAAACTTAACCACTTTAATAGACTTAATCTTAATAAGACTTGCCACTTTTTCATGCTCTCAATAGTTCTATAGTACTCTCAAGTGCCAAATAAATGGGGGTCCTAATAACCAGGGGGGTAAAAAAACCCAAACTTTAATAAATGGGGGTCAAAATAAATGGGGGGTTGGATT